>WBMW01001786.1:187796-224276 GCA_013396635.1 Penelope pileata
AAAAAAAACACTTCAAGCAAAGCCTGAATGAGCTTGAATGAGCCTGAATGAGCTTTCTTCTAGTTTGAAGAGGAAACCAGATGCCAAGACACACTGGATGCCAGATGCATGGAGCGCAGAGCAGTCTCCTGTCAAATCATGAAATATCCAGAGACAGGTGAGGTCTCATAGGCAAGAGGCTCAATTACAGATCTCCAAAGCCCCAGTTACAGATCTCCAAAGCCCCAGTTACAGATCTCCACAGCCCCTACTCCTGGACAGTCCTGATGTAACCAAGTCATATCCTCAGTCACGACTTTTCAAAGACACATTCAATTTTGAGTATAAACAAATATATCTACACACAGTTCTTTGGTCCTTCAACATCGCTGTAGCATGAACGGAGGCTGAGACCCACAGGGACCCCATGACAGAGGGCAAGGGGTGGGGAGAGACCCCAAGAGGAGCAATGCCTCCTCCTACAGCACACTTTCTCCATCCCAGAACAGGTTATTGCCCCCAGTATGTACAAGCTGAGCCACCAAAGGACACACATAGATTCCTTTAAACAAAAACAAAATCAAGAATTGATTTAGGCTCCTTTTAAGTTGTCAGAGAACAACCCAAAGCCTCTAATATCCTCAAAAACAACCTCTAAAGCCCTCTGTCTTTTCCATCACAGCTCACCCTTTAAACGTTTTCCAAGCAGGAGCTACGCAGAAGTCTCTGGTAATAAAACCAGTTAGAGCCAGATGGTGCTGAAAAGCCCAATGGCTCCCAGGCTCCCGAGGAAGGCAGCTCTAGAAATAAATGGGTGATTCAGCCACTTGAGACACTTGAGTGTAATGACTCTGACTCAACCCCCAAACATGCCACTGGGAAAACTTAAAATCAAGTCCATGATATGCAACTGTTTGATCTTCAGCAATTGCTTCCAGGTGATGGTAGAGCTCTATCCAGGGCATTGCTCTAAGGCCATGTGGACCAGCTAGTAAATGCAAAGCCTTTTACCACGCTGTGACAGAGAACAGAAGCAGATCACGCTCCCCATGCACCACTCAATGTTTTTCCATGCTTTGCCTGAGCCATGTGTGAGAACTAAAAGGCAGGCAGCAGGATGGGATAGGGCTTCCTGGCTAGAAAGCCCTCAAAACCTCTGAAAAGCAGACTTGTAGAAATTACCTATTGCTTACAGCTTTTCCTCTTCACTTTATCGTCCAGAATTGAGTTGAAGTTTGCCTGCATGAGAACAGCTGCTCAGAGATTTGCAGCAGCAGGAATATGTCATCTTCACCCAATGATTCAACAGTCCCCACAATTGCAGGTATTATTTTTCTCAAATCTACTCCTTAATCCCATAATGCCATAAAATACCACTAAATCAAAGCTTAGCAGGATTCCAGAAAGGAATAGACTTTTAAAGAGATAATGAGAACTCCGCATTCATATTAGATAGGACAGAAAAGAGAGAATAGAGAAGACAGAACGCACCAGATGGGCAGATTATTTCATAGTTCTCCTTAATACCATTTCTTCAACCTGAAGCATCTGGTAATTCCACCATCAGAGATGAGATGCTGGATAACATGGACAGCCAGGATGACCTAACACAGCAATTTTTATTATCTTGTCACAGGTAGGAGGGGCTCCCATTAAATAACGCATCAAAGAACTGAACTAGAGATGCGTAAAATCTGGTATCAGAGTGGGGAATGTTAGCAGTCTGTAGGATCCCATGTAAACATGCTTCTCCTTCAGAAAAGGAAATAACACAGCCTCCTAACGTGTGTCCCCCTCCCCCTTTATAGGCAGGTAGGAAATGCTATGAACAAATGGTACATCAATAACGAAACTCACAGGTCAGCCTTGTCCTTCCCAGCTTTTACAGGAAACATAGAGGAAGGGATCTCCAGACCATTTTTTTGAGATTTAGGTAGAAGTCCTGGAGTCTGAAGGCATCACCTTAGGTACTTCCAGAACACACAGAAGTCTCATCTCCAGGTCCAAAAACCTAATCGAGGTAGCCAGAAACGCATTGCTTAGCCTATCTCATACCCCCCCATTCAACCACTAGACTCGAAATAAGGTCCCCTCCCCAAAATCCAAGTCTTGACCTACCAAAGGAGTAGCGTTCTTGGGCAAGGTGGAACGCTTACAGATGCCCCCCAAAAGCACAGTGCATTGCACACACAACGCTTCCCCAGCCAGGAGAAGGCCAGGATCAGCAATATTAATCACAAGCTCCAGATTAAGGTTTTACAGGCACAAATCCCTCACAGAGTCAGCACACACACATATTTCATATACCCACAGGATCAGCAGCACCTTTCTGGGAATCTAAAGCCCAGCATAAAGCTCAGCACCGCTCACGCGGTGAAGAGCAGGACAAACACTTCCTCCCTTTCGGTCCCTGTAAGCAGCCTCAGCTTTTAAGGAAATCTCTCAAGTCAACCGCATTTCACAACCAAAACAAAGATGTGCTTACCAAACTATCAAGAAGAGACATCACTAATCTCCAAACAAAGACAAGCCAGGTGCACTGCCTCCAGGAAGAACCCTACCTTCTCCTGAACTCCTCGTGCCGCCAGCGCCCAGGGGGCCTCCTCTGCGGGCAGGGCCTGGAAGGCCCTCAGCTGGGCCTCCTCATCCTCCTCACGGCCAGCATCCACTGGCAGATCGCTGAGCAGGGACACCTGTGTCCCCGAATCCCTGGCCGTGCTGACCTCAAGGTGCAGAGTCTGAACACCGAAGAATTACAGAATGTGCCAAATTATCCCCAAACTCGCTTTGCTTTGGCCACAGTCACAAACAGGGAAAGGGCGATGAGGTCTGACCCAGCACCGCTCAGCACTCAGAGGGACACTCATTCATCTTTTGCTTTTAAAAAAGTGAAAATTAAAAGGAAAGGATGCAAAAGCAACAGCCACTGCTAGAGCACTCCAGGACGATCAGCATTCTGGACAACGAGCAGCCTTTAGCAGAACCAAACAGGCCTCGCTATTATATTTAAAACTAATACATGCTTTGTAATGCTTATCAGCTGGAGGGTTTTCAACAGTTTTTCCTACTAATGCTGCAATTTCAAAACCATTTAGGCTAATTTCCTTTGACTTGAATCTATTTTAATCAGAGACCAGGATACTTGACTTAAATGGTTTGCATTAAACCCTTCATAAAATCAGCCATAAAACTGCATGCACAAAATAACAAATGGATCTTTAAGTCAGAAGCAGGAAAAGCTGAAACTTTTCAAATCCTCCAGCAAAATCAAGCCTATTTCATAATCAGACCTACTGCTCTCTTACAATACCAAGACAAAAAAAAAAAAAAGCACGATAACCAAAACACCATCCTGAAGTTCTCACATAGATAAAGCTCATTAAGCTATGCAACTGCAGTGCCCACAGATTCTCTCCTCCAAAGTATTAGCCCAGCTCCAAAATGATGCATATTTAATAAATTGCTGTGTCTGCTCTGTCCTCTCCACCACCCTCCCATGAAATGACTGATAGAGGTACAGAGGAAAATACAATGCAAACCTAAAAATGTCAGAATTAATCCCTTTCTTCCCTCAAAGATCTGAAAAAACATTAATTCTCAAATTAATTCTCACAAAGTAATGCTGGCTCTGCTAGAAGTCAGAGTTCTGGATGAGAAATGAAATAAGAAATTCAGACTCAGGTAACTGCTAGAGAAGGTCTCACTTAAAGGATTTGTCATTGTAGTGGGATTTGCATATCATATAGCCAAAGGTGCAATTTCTACCTGCAACTCATTTTGTCCAGACAAACCGTACCGGCATATTGGAGGCTGGGCCTCCATGCCTTTGAAAAATCATCCAAATATTTCTGTTGTCAGTGGTTGACAGCCTTGGAAACTATGAGTGGCTGCTTGAAATTCATGCAGCATGCAGAGAAGTGAAGGAACAAAAGCTCTCCATGCTCTCACATCGTTAACAATTTGCCAGTACGCTGGAGACATGTAGCTGCATCTCCTTGCTGCATGATTTGCAATGGTTTGCAGATGCCAAGCAATAGCTCTGTCACCACCCTAATGACACAGACATTTGGACGTGCATCTTTCAGAACCTAAATCTCTCTCAGCTATTTATTTCATTTATTTTTTCACTCAGAGCTATCACTCTGGGCCTGGAAAAAACTGACACTTTCCTATTTTGAGGAGCGCTCTCCTAGCCGTATCTAAAATTAACTTTCGTACAGATAAACTTATACTGCAGCTTTTCTAGCACCCTTAACAATGATGTGGCATCTCATTTACAGTGAGATGGCGCTTACTAGGTAAGCTTCACCATGCATGCATTTACAGTGCAATGAACACCACAGGCCAGCAGCTCCATGAACAGCTCTTTGCTGATGGGAGCAGATGTGAGATTCTGACCACACTGCTACCACCTAACATACTATATTGCTTTAAGAAAATAAAGAGAGAGAGAGAAGAATGGGAAGAAACCAGCCCTTTTTTCCTGATAAATCGTCTTCATGAACTTTCTCAGTTTCAGCCAAACTACATGAGTTGCTCATCACTGAGCACTGCCCTGCGAACGACAGGCAGGGAAAGGAAATCCGTGTCACACCAGAACACAAAAGCAACCCCCAGTCCTGGCTCTCCAGTACTTACTTGGTAGGACGATAATCTGGTATGGAACGGTCCAGTGAAATTTTCTCACTGAGGTAGGAGTTGTAGCCGTATTTCTCATGTGGTCCCTTTGCCTTCTCCTCCTCCTCAGGGGACAGGGTGGCTGGAAGCCCCCCTTTGCCACGTCCACCATAGCCTTCAATGAGACCGAGGGACTTGGACAGACCTCGAGAGAAAGAGAGCCACCGTCACTGTTAAATCCATCACTGTTACTTCCAAGTCAAAAAAGAAACAAAAACAATCTGAAAAGTCAGGCTGTTTTATTTGGGTTTTCTGAAAACATTTCCCATTCTAGTTCTTTGATTCAATGTAGGAAGGAAAATGAGTCAAATTTTGAAATTCTTCATGGCTCAGGCATACTGCTCAGCCACCAGCATCCAACTGATAACCTGTCCCAGGGATCTGTGCATGTATTTAGCTGTTAGGAAGGTTATTCAGGCCCCCTTCCCCCTCTACGAGAGGTAATTACATGTAAGGTTAGATGTCCCCAGGAGAAGGACAGGTTGAACACAGAATAAGAATAAAATTGGGTTTGTTAACTGTCAGCTGAATGAATTTTTACTCAGTATGAACAGTGAACAGCATACAAATGTTATGGATTTAAAAACAATTTCCCCTCAAAGCTTTCTTATCTTCTGTAGCATAGCATTCCCAGACCTTTATCAAGTGGAATTATTTATTTATATTTGCATAGCTCAAGGAAATAGGCAAAGTTCAAAATGAGCTGCACAGAAAGAGCTATATTGATGATTTGGTGGTGATTGTGAAGCCAAGTTCATACTTATGTTATTATTTATTACAAAGGACACCTGGAATTTTAATATTTTTCATTAGCAGAGACTTGCACTCTTCTTTGTCAGAAAACAAAAAAATCTGATGGATGATTTTGATGTTGGTTGTTTTTGTTTTTGTTTTTTTAAACTAAGACACCAGAACATGCTCCTTTTTGCTTTAATGGCAGAATCTTGATTCTGAGAGCAGAACAGACTGTCTTCCCCACTGATATTTATGGAAGCACAAGGACCTTTAGGCTATGCCCAGGGCACCATGACCCAAGAGCGTGGTCCAGCTCCCAGCCCTTACCCTGGACACCTCTCCACCTACAAGATACACATTTTAACACATTTTTCCATGAGAAGCAATATGGCGAGGCAGTAAGAAAATCACCTATGAATGTAAATCACAGTTTGAAAGACTTGAATATAAATTACTGTTATTATTCTTCCTGACGAGGTACCTCCAAACAGCCCTCCCTGCTAGAGAGCTTCTGAGAGCTGATGGAGCCTCTGCCTGTGCTGGGTTTGATTGGATTTCATCTGAGGACAGTAATAACAAATCATCTGCAAGGAGAAGCTGTTTGTGATGTGCGGATGGGTTAGGTCTCCGTGCTGCCTTCCTCCACCTCTGAGCTCAGGAACAGCCAGAGCAGTGTTCCAAGAAGGCGAGGGGAGGTGAAGCCTGCAGAGGCCAGTGGAGTGCTCTGCAAGCTTCCTGCCCCAGACTGCTGGAAGGGGCTCACTTACAGACACAAGAGACACCAATTTTGTTTTGTGGCAGTGCCCAAGGTATCAGACACAAACTTCAAAAGAACAAACTCAAAATTTTTTAAAAAACATTCTCACAAAAAGACAATTACCTCCAAAAGTCCATTTGTTTATCAAAACCAGGTCTTCTCTACTCAGGAACGGTGCACCTGATGATGCACGAATTTCCTCAGAGTACCCTAGATCATGTCCTGCTTAGTGTCCAAACAGACAAAGCATCTTCCTCAGCTCACCAGCTGAGGATTTTACCACCAGCAGACTCATTATAAGAGAATTCAGCTTATAAAATTCCTCCTCTTTCATCTTCCCCCATGAAACATTTCTTCCAAAAACTGGAAGAAAAGCCACAAGAAACTGTCTTACTGCACAGCAATTCTATTTTTCGGTCAGAATGACTTCACACAGAGCTATGAAGCCCTTCCAAGTTTCTCCTACTTTTACTGTCGGTGTCTTTAGAATTTACCAGTTTCCTTTTAAAGCTTAATTTTGTTTTTCTTCATTTCTTTAAAGAGATTTCTCACTTTGCCACTGCTTTTGCTAAAAGTACTTTGAATCTGCACACCTGTAGGTGGGGCTTTCAGAGCTGGGGAGGCAGGCAGGGGCTCCCAGCATGGAGCTCCCTACCTCAAGGCAACAGGAGGGACTCATCCCTCGGAGGCTGACTGCAACACCGGGAGACCTGAACCAGCCTCCAGGGTGCTCATCTCTGTCTTGTCTGATGTAACTGGACTCCTGACTACCTCGGTGGAACACCTGCACGTAGGAAGAACATAGCTCTCACCAACAACCACACGATCTGGCTATCCCAGCCCGTCCTGTACGGCTCAGCCTGGGGGACCTGGAGCTGGTATGAGCTGCAGGAGGAGATGCCTGCAGCAAGGACATCTTCGCCAAGGAATTCAGCTGCACAGCAACTGCAGACTGGGCACACTCTGCAGCACACCTTCAGCACCTCCTTACTTGCTCATCTGTGCTTTTATTCCAGAAGAAAGACACAAAAGGGGACAGTATATGCTCCACCTCTCCCAAAGTATGGTCAAGAAGCAGGCAGTGCCCTCGCAGACCCATTTGTGTCCCCTGCCCTCAGCTGTCATGGGGCAGCAGCTCCCTGGTGACATTTCCAGGCCCCAGCAAAATGAAGCCTCTCTGCTGACTGCAGAGGCACCAGAGAAATGCCAGGACATGACTTCACATTCAGCAGGTCACACTGACGAGCTCGTAACGCCATTAACTGCTTTCTTCCAAGATCGCAATCGTGACAACCAGACGCACGCACACACCACCATCCATTTATCTCCACTCACTCATTATGTTCCCTGAAGCTTATTTCTGCAGATGAACTTCTCTGTGTCACATTTCCTTGCTAAAGTCCTTCTAACGCTGTGAACCTGTCTCAGTAAGCGCAGATAAATCCACGTCATTTAACCAAAGGAATCAATGAAGGTGATCGATTCATACGTGTTGGGCAGGGCACTGCCATGAGATCATCAGCATCTCTCCCAGGGCCGTGACAGCAAAAACACCCACAGGGACAGCCACAGGTCCCAGGTGCCATCCAGGAGGGAGGATCCAGGCGTTGCTGCTGGTTAAACGTGGCACCCTCCAGCTGAGGCTGTCAGAAGGGTTCATCGGCGCAGCTGGAGCGTCACTTTGCTTTGTGGCACTTACATGCAAGATTCAGGTGATGTCTGGCAAGAAATAAAATTTATGGCCAAACAGATCTGCATTCCAGCTGGCTGAGAAGATGCCTCAGAAGAGGCAGAACTGAAAAAAATGGTGAGAGCAACCTTCCGTCAGCCAATCCATCCATCCATCTGCTTGTACTCATTCAGTTTCAGAGCTGCACAAAGGAGGACACAATTCCTCACCCCTTAAACATCTTTGACAAAACCTCAGGACTCAGCCTCAGCACAGCCCAGGGAAAGCTGCTTCCCTGCACACAGCATCCTGGGCTTTCTTGGCACCAATCCACAGTCAGACGCACAGACAGGTCCATGCGTTTCCTTCCTTCGGAAGAGCAACATTGGTTTCAAACTAAAAGAGAGATTTAGGTTGGATATAAGGAAAAAGTTTTTTACAGTCAGGGTGGTAAAGCACTGTGTAGTGTGCCCAGAGATGTGAAAGCCTGACGTTCAAGGACAGTCTGGGGGGCTCTGAGCACCCTGATCGAGCTGTTTTTTTTTTGGGGGGCTGTTCACTGCAGGGGAGTGGGACCACACCGCCTTTACAGGTCCCTTCCCACTCTAAGGATTCTGTGATTCTGTAACTCTTTCACATAGGGCTGCATGTGCAGTTGTATTCTCTCCATCCTTTGCTCCCCTTTCTCCCTTCCATTCCATCTGATCTCTGAATTGCTTTTTCCAGACAACGGTCTGGCCTGGACTGACCCAGCAAAATGTATGTGAAGAGCACAATGGCAGGTTC
The DNA here is from genome assembly GCA_013396635.1 of Penelope pileata. Taxonomy (NCBI): domain Eukaryota; kingdom Metazoa; phylum Chordata; class Aves; order Galliformes; family Cracidae; genus Penelope; species Penelope pileata. Next base: position 196,400 of record WBMW01001786.1, read on the forward strand.
ACGAGATGGAGGCTCCCTCAGCTCAGAGCAGAGGCTGCAGACACAGAATCCCCTCCAAGGGCACCTGGTCACTCTGGCCCCACACTCGCCCACTGGGCAGCCCAGGACCCCCCACTGACACCTGTGGGGTCCCAGCCAGCAGAATCACACAGCTGCTCAGGAGCCCGAAGCGACAAGCTGCAGCACATGCCTCTTCTTCCATTTTCTGTTTGCCCTTCACAGCCGGCCTGGAAACTCCATCTGGTTCTCGCAGGACCAGCGATCTCTCGTACTGTGCTCAGACGGCGTAACGCTGCAAGTGAACGACTGAGTGCCTCTGGTGATGAAGAAGCAGAGGCAAAATCACCTCTGGAGCTGGTTGCTCCCAGCACACAGCTGCCCAGGGCTGGACTGCAGCACAGCCCTTTGCTGTGGCCTACCAGCAGCAATATGCTTGCAGCATCCTCATGCTTTGAAAACCTGCAGCCCTCTGCCAGACCTGCTTGAAATTGGCCCACAGCACCAGAGCACATAGACACAAGGAGCGAGAAAGAGCAGGACCGTAATCGCATCAGCTTATTTCCTTGAAGAATTGGGCTAAAAAGTAAAAGCAGTCAGAACCGTTTCCAAGCCACAGACCAAATCTTTTATCGTTCTGGGCAGGCACCAAAGCAGGAGAGCTGAATTGCTGCCAGAACATCTTTCCTGATGCCTGCTCCAGCCTATCTATAGCGATAAACAGCACTAATCCCCCACCAAAAGCCTGATCCGTGGAGACTCCCGAGTGCATTCTGCAAGCTCATGAGATGGTAATGGGCTGCTTCAAGATTAGATGCCCGGTACAGATCAGAGCTTGGAGCGGTCCTGAGCTTCAGTCATCCTTAAGCCACATTCACCCAACAAGTAGCTTAGAAACGAAAAGACTTTTTTTTCTCAAAATCTCTTGAAACATCTGAACATTGAAACAACAGGAGCATGATGCTCTTATGTTGCAGGAGTAGAAGGAATAAAAGCTGCCGCTTACGCCTGCTGATATCTGAGCCTGCGGAAACGGCCAGCCACCGTGCTCCCTGAGGACTGACAGCCTTGGTTTGCTTCAAGACAATATAAAAATTAAATCTCTACAGCCAAATCATCCCTAGCCTGAGTACAGTTACAGTAAATATATTACCCCCTTCTTAAACTGGTAGTGTATTTCACTGGGAGACAGGAGATAGAGAAAGCCTTTGGTAGAACACAGTACGATGTGACACGCAGCCTTCATTTACAAAGTGCCCAGCCAAAGAGGCTCCCCGGGCTGCAGGAGTGCTGGAAAAGCATTGTGCCATATGTCAGCTGAGATGAACGGAAATGTTAACCCTACCCATACAAACTTACAGCGAGGAAACCTCCTTCATTAAGGCTGAGGAACAGAGAAGAGCATCCGAAACTGAAAGGCATTGCCGAAAAGCAGGGTCCTGAGCCTGAGCACTGGAGGTGGAGGAGGGAAGAATGAGAGGCAATGACACAGGAAAGATTTCTGGAAAGGCAAATAAAAGGTAAAAGTGTAAGCTGCATCCTTCATCATTTGTGAATGCCACCCTGCTGCATGAGTTACAGAGCACACGCAGCCTGGTAGAAAGGCACGAGCCCATACCCTCACGGTGACAGGACACAAAGCCCTCCCTTCTCAGGAGACCACCCTCAAACTGAAAATAAGGGAAGTATACAGAGAAAATTAAAGGGCATGTCAGAAAAGTACAGCTCTTCCCAACCAAGCTGCAGGGATTGCCAGCCCGAATGGCTCTCACGGGGACGGGTGCTTCTGGCCTCACCTCAGGCAGGGATGTGAAGGCTAAAAAGACATTTCTGACCTGGGGAACCCAAAAAAAAAAAACAAAAAAAAAACCAGAGAAGATTAGGTAAATGGCCCAATATGTGCTACACGTTACACTGCTGATACTGCTTCCCTGTGACCTTTCGGCCAAGGTGGAAAGCAATGCTGCAGCAGACAGACTGCGAGGGGAATGTTACGAGAATCTAGAATGGGCTCCAGAGGGTGAATGTCATAGGTAATGCTAGAAATTACAGAAAACTGCTGAAGTTTTTAGTGTTGTCTTGCTGAATGCTGCAAATACAGCCTATTAAAAGGAGGGCTCATTAAAGATAAGGGTAATTGGCAGACTAACGGGCACCAATTTTCCTTTGCAGCATTGGTGGAGCCCGAGACCTACAAACACATTGTCTCTTTTCTCCCTGTAGCAGTTTTTACACAGTTTTTACCAGGTCTTCGCTCAGACGTGTTCATTGCACTAAAGAGTGCCCAGCCCTCTGACTGCAGGTCACCTCTACACGGCGTGCAGCTCTGCTTGAAGGGCACCAGGAGCTGTCCAGGCAGGACGAAGTACGGCCGGCCCTGTCAGGCCCCCTTTGCTCTCACTCCTCCCCAAAGTGTCCGTAAACTCTTGCAAGGACATCAAATGCAGTAGTAAAGGTATTACAAGACACGAGATCACTTTCTTTGGAAAAAAAGAAACACCATAAATTTTACAAATGAGTTTAAAATAGTATTTTGTAGAGTCAGTATTCACCTGAACCCTACACAATTTTATTCAGTGGAGATGATAGCTGTGTGCAGCAGGCTTCTGAAGGAGCTGTCTGCTGCCAGTCCCTACCCCAGGGAGCTGCCGTTCCGTGCACCTGGACATTCCTTCAGAGCAGCTGCAAGGGTCCAGCTGAGCCGCCTGGTGTCCTTAGCCTTGCAGATGATTTGTTGGTTCACTGCAGAGATAAACATGAACACGATGACTGGCAAAAGGTGGTGTCAAGAGAATTTCAAACCTCTGGCTTCACGCTGAATGACAGATGTGGACTCAAGAAAGCAGCAGATGAGTTCTGCTGGGCACGTGCCTGCCAAGTGGGGATTTTAGCCAGGCACAGACAAACTGAAAATACAGAAAATGTTACCAGAAATCCAACACACTGAATCTCTAAGAAAGCTCTGGGGTACGTAAAAACTGAGTAATTTATACTAAGACACGCTTGTCCAACAGACCACTAAGAGCTTGCTCGAGTCACTGTGACAAGAGGGTGTGAATGGTACAGATCTTCCAGCCCAGCTTGGCAAGCACCAAAACAGGCTGCCCAGGACAGGCACAGCTCCCTGCTGAATGCACTTAAGGACAACTAATCCTGAGTGATTTAGGCACAGCTGAGCAGGGCAGCTTCCAAGCTTTCTTCCAACTTCGTACTCTACGAAAGCGATGGGAGAAGAGGGCACTCTCGAACTGCACAGAGCTTGGAGACTGGTTTCAAATGCTCTAATATACATTTATATGCATTTGTATGTATATACACACACATATGGGTAATTGAAGTTTTCTTATCTATATGGAAATGGAAACAGAGAAATTACCCTCAGGGCCAGAGGGAACACTGGCACCCGCTGCAGGGAGAACATAGTCCTCAGGAGAATTTCAAAGCCAGTCCTGCTCTGCTCAGGCCATTACAAGATGAAGTTCTGGCTGCAAATGAATTTCCTGATCAAGATTCACCCCAGGCACAAAATAACAGAAATCCTTCAACCAGCTGCGGCCGTTCAGTTCAAAGGAATGATGTCGTTTACTCTAAAACCCGGGTCTAGTAGAAGAGCTTAGACACAGATGTACGCTCTCTGAAAGTCCAAAGATATCAGCATCTGTGATTCTTCTGCACGTTTTTGAGTTACTTAATAGGAAAAAAAGAAAAAAGAAAAAAAGGTAGAATTTAGCAATAGAACTGGTTTAGAACCAGAAGACCAAGGAGACCAGGCTAAGAAAACCTTTCTGCATGTGAGCAGGGAGAACAGGCAGGAGACTCATGCATAAATACCTAATTCAGATACAAAAGACAAGACTGAAGGTGATTTATATCCCAAGGAAAACCCAGGGCGTGTGTGAAGCACTCCTGGCAATTTAATTAGAGCAACGCTCTTCCCAAACCTGCACCAACATCACCAGTCCAGGAGCTGCCCTTTCAAACGAGACAATCAAACCAAGGTGCCAATCACACACGGTCATTACAGGTTTGTCTCAAAGTGACCACTTCCACCCTGCACCCCTGCAGCTGGGGTTTGCAGCACCTCTGCATCAGCTGGAGGAAAAGGCATTCCTGTGTCAGGCAGGCAGTGCATAACGCTCTCTGGCATTCACCAGGCTGTAAGGAGGCACATTGTGACGTCAGCAGGAACAAGACACCCGTGTTGCACAAAGGGACACACTTCTTGCAGGCACGTGTTGGTGTATTTGAGGCAGCTGCCAAGCGGAGGAGTGACACATGCAGACTCTCAATTCCAGATAACAGTCGGATCTGCGAGGGGGGACGGATGAAGTGCGTTTGCAGAAAGGCAAAGAAAGGAATGTGTTGTAGCAATCTCACTTGCACATTATGACACGAACACAAATTTATCTCTCTGACGAACACATGGGACCATCGTATTCTGGAAATATATGCTATTTACTCGAAAGAGGCAAAAAAACTAGTAGTAGATCAGAAGGTTAAAGAAAAAAGAAAATCGGGGTAGAAAACATCGCTGAGATCATTTAGAGAGACAGCTGACTCCAGGCACACTGCGTCCATACTCAAGATGTTCAGGAGCTCCAGAGAGCTCACTTTATTAAGCCCTGCCTGAGGCCTGCTTTCAGAGATTCAATCTTGCTGGGATGCAGGCACAACCATTTTCCCACCAACACACAGCAATGAATTTCCATCAAGTGTTTAAAACACTCTAAAGCAATCTTCTCGCTGTTATTTTAAGTTGGCAGAAACCATCACAAGGCACCATCATGCCCAGGTAGCATTAAGGCGGCGAAGAATATGTACAGCGAGATGGGGGGGGTCTCTAACAGGGTGCCCAACGTAGAGAGACACAAGAAACGAGACCCATGTGGAGGCAGCAGATGCCCAGCACAGCAGGGCCTGATCCAGCAAGCCCCCAGCACAGCCCCCTGTGCCACGCCAGCTTCATTCAGGGCAATATAATAGGATTTGCACAGCTCCAAACACCTGCAAGGTGAGCAACTCCAGGGTCAGCAGCCTGCGCTCACGTTTGTCCAAGGATCCTTCCTCTCCACTGCTGGCCACTCAGTACAAAACACTCCCTCTAGGCACCTGTAGCCTTTTTCCCCTCTTAAGGCCAGGCTAGCAGCATGTGAGCAGGACTGGCTGCTCCGCTGCAAACCATAAATTTGGGAGCTACCTGCTGAGGCTGCAGGACAGAAGGGGGGCACAAGGCACGCAGTCCCTATTGCAGATTCCGCGTGAGAAGTGAATGCTGTGTCCAGGAATGAGCTATCATGGCTTCTCCTCACGCTGATGGCAGCAGCAAGGTTAAAGAGCAACACTGAAAGCTTTGTCCAGCACTACATCTGCAACAGGTTAACAAACAGCTATATAAAACATGATGAAATACTTTAAGAACAGTCTGTATCAGTAGCTTACCTATGTAATACAATGTAAAACATGGCAAGACTTCACATTAAAAACCTGATTCTGTTCCAGTAACTTCAAAGATCAATTTAGGGTGCATCACCATTCAAAGGAAAGACAAGGCCCCCGACCCCTGCACGTAATGGGGTATTGATTCTGCAAACACCCAAGTGCCAGTTCTGCACTTGATGGACCTTGCTGAAGCACCGGAGCTTTTCCCATACAAGCCAGTTGCTGGGTGCATGTCAGACAGCTGGGGACATGGGAGCTCCAATGAGAAAAATCAAGAGTAAAATCAACCCTTGCATATTTGTACTGGTCAAGAGCCAAGAGCCCATTCGGGTGAAGAATTAAGCAACTCTCTGTAACTTTATTCTTAGAAGCTAGACTGAAATTCAAGCAAGTACAAACTGTCTTGTTTTCCCATTTGAACCGTGTGGAAACCAGCATGGCAGCAGCCTCGGCGACGTGCAAGGTGTGCTCAGAAAAGCTGGCAGGAGCAGTACATGGAGATCTCCTCATTTATTCTGAGAACCAATTCAAGCACCAGAAAGCACAGAGGAAAATTAGGATACATCGCTCATTATAACATCTCTCATAGGAAAGACAGCTTAAAAAGTTCCCGAGCTCTTCTGCCCTCAGCAGCAGATCATCATCTCTCTCATTTGCGCTAGTGCTGGGGTTTGTGGGGGCCATCCTGCGAACTATTCATCCCTGGCAGTCACTCCTACCAGCCACAGCCAGAGACCCAGGGTCAGCCAAGCTTTTTGTTGGGCTCAGTGCAGCCACTTTTATGCTCCAGAGCGAAATTCAGGTTCTTTGGGCAATGTGGTCCATTCGCACCCATCACAACCTTCTCGCATCCCGGCAGTGGCTGCTTGTGCACGCCGCAGAGGTGCCAAGCTGCAGTGCCAGGATAGGGCCATGAACAAGGAACAAGAATTTCTTAAATTTCTTAAATCTTGCCCTCACATAAACTGTGCCTACTGCTACACCCACAGCAGGGAACCAGAGCCACAGCAGCGAGTAGAAATGGGAAAGGAACATAACCCACAAAAGCACGAGCCAACATTAAGTTCCATTAAAAGGTTAAAAATCATATTCTGCACTCTCATTTTCACAGGGAATCAGATATTTCCAGATCACGTTTCCACAACAAGCTGTTAGTGTTTGTGGTTTCTCCTAACGCCTGTTGGTGCTTTCTTTTTGTGAAGTGCTCCCTTTCTCTATCCATGGGCCTGTTGATAAGGGCCACGTGGCAAGGAAGGAAACGAGGAGATACCACGGTTTAGTGCAGGCATCATAAGCACAACACAGGACACTGTTTCAGGCATTGTCATTATGTGATAGGTTGCACACTTGGCACACAAACTGTGTTAGCCCCATGACGCCATCTCTGCAGAGCCACTGGGAGCCAAAGGAAGGAATGGGGCAGAGACGTGGAGCCAGTCACCAAACTGCTGCAGCAGGAAAGGCTATAAAACCTTCCTGGGTGCTGAGGCTGATCAAGGAGCTTCCTTCTCCTTCCCTAATTCTCACTTGGGAAGGGAGGGAGGTGAGTATAGGTGGTATTTTTAACCCAAGAGTACTTATGCCACTGAAATGCCATGCAAAAAAGCTAGGAATCAGTGACAGAAATAAGTGGGACTGTACACCGAGAAGTATCGCTTTTCAGACAGCTCTTCAGCGTGCTTCCAAGTTTCTCTACAGGGACCCTCTGCTTTGCATCAGCCTTCCCTGGGCTACCCCTACCCCTGTTCATTAACCTAGTAAAGAGCAAGGTTATTAAAGAAGACACTGGCCACACTGGGCTTTCCCAAAAGAAAAAAGAACATCTTGAAGCCAACATGTAATTATTAAGCTCAGGGCTAACACATGCATTTTCAACAAGTTTGTGTATGCTTCTTCCTGCTAATTGCCTTTCACTGAGCTGTGAACTTGCTACTTACTTTTTAAGGTCAAGAAAGTCTATTTTACAGGGTTTTGCTTAGTGCACTTAATTTCTTTTATAATACTTGCTCTGGCTGTGCTCAAGTGCTGTTCTCACTCAGCAACTGAAACAATTTACTGTTGGTTTACTGGTGTGCATTCAGTGCTCTCAGACTCACAGGACACCCCAGAGAGTGCTTTTGCTCTCCAAATTTCTTCCCATCTGTTTGTGCTTTGCAAATAGGTCAGAGGGGTGACACACTAGAACTTGCAACATCTAAGGACAGAAATAAATATGTTAATTTGGTCATCAGAGAGAAATATTCTCCACTGTGACGCCTCTGCTCTTGTACACATCTGCACTCTCCAAAATACCACCACTGATGGGTCCAAGGTGCTTTATGTAATCTGTGTTATCACAGTGAACATGAGCACAACCTCAGATACCAAACTGGAACTGCTCTGTTATGTCTTTGTCTCTGTGCAGGTGAAGGCACAGCCCTGTTTAAGTGCCTTCCTATCAAACCCAGGTCAGTGAACTTGCTGAAACTATTCACATGTTTAAGCACAAGCTGAAATGCTTTGCCAGACAGAGGTCTCAAGGAAGGAGAACCAGAGCATGCTCTCTACTGTCAATGCAAATTTACTAATGGTTATGCTGTACAGCTTCGGGAACAATTCCTAAGAGGTCACAGAATGTGACTGTTTAACTTTGTGTTTCTATGGAAAGCTAATGATGATAGGCACTAAATGCTTTAAAAACATAATTAATGCTCAAAGCACTCCTGAGAGGGAGCTGAAGATGAGACTTGGATTTTAAGCCACCTGAAGCAGGACTGCCCCTGTATATTCTGTACAACACCCGGTGCACCTGCAACAGCCTCTCAGTCCCGTGGCACTTGGAGCTCCAAGAGAACAGACCTGGAAGCATCCCTCACTCATCTTCTAGGTGGTCAAACACAGAAAATAAGCAGTCCAAGATGACCTACTAGGAGAGATTTGCATTTGGAGAGAGAATCTGTGAAATTAGAAAGTTTGCTACCTCCAAAACAAAAATTTGGGCCAGATAGTAAAAGCTGCTCACACCCTAATGCAAACCCCGCAGAGGACAGCCTGTGTGAGGCAGAGGAACCTGACGTAGGACAGACCACACCACCTCTTCCAGACAGACTGAAGGGAGGCTTCCTCCAGGGGTTCCCCTCTGCAGTGCCCACACCCAACAGTGGGTAACACCCAAGCACGGACCCCGTGCTGGCCATACCCCTGAGAGCCAGCCCTCAGGTGGCACAGGGGTGGGGAGGACTGGCTCAGCCCAGAGCCCAGCTGCAGCTGTTACAGTGCTTGACAGGACTCTTTTTTTTTCCAAAAGCAGAGTGCCTGTAGTCTTTTTTTTCAGAGCAAAGCCTGAAGAGGCAACAAGAAGCCCCCAAGACAGAGCCAGCTCTGAGGTGTGGGCAGGCCCACAGGCCTCTGCGAGCCTCCTGCCCCACGGCAGCGGTCCCCACAGGCCCCAGGGATGTGCCCAGCACCAGCAGTGCCAGGACAGTGCCTGCTCAACACCCTTCTCTTCTTTCTGGTCCCCAAATGGACAGTGAGAGCTCTCACAAGGCCTCGTCTTTGCCAAACCTCCTCTCTGAGAGGATCTGCCCCATGTTTGCCATGGTGCCAGCGGTTCCCCCATAGATGCAATTCTCAAATCTCTGCCCATTCCCCAGACCTCTGGCACATAGCCCCTCTTTCCCTATCTCTCCATCCCACCCATCCCCTATTTCTGTCCCATTAAGGCACAACCAGGCCATGTCATGGCTTGGGCCTGCCCAGGGGCGGCCTCCATCAGGCCGGAGACTCCCACCCAGGTTCCCATGAACATAAAATAATTTACCCCTAAAACCTATGCTGATGTGTAACCCTGTTGCTACACAGCATATAGAAATCAGCTGTTCTTTTTGTGCTTATACCTACTGTTAAAAAATTAAAAATGCCTTGCCATTGATTTTTCTAGACACACAGGGAGAAAAATAAGATATTAATTAATCCTCCAATTCATCATCCTAACAATTTGGGAAGTATATTGCAACTGATCAAACAGTGGGTTATGCTTTCCTCTTGCTCTTCCACCTATCTAGGGAGCAATGCAATTAACACCATCCTCATGAAGCTTCCCCTCCTCACCTTCAGCAGATTAAAAGACTTAAGGGGAAAAAAGGTTCTTGTACGATACCAAAGGTCACCAACCTCATTTAGCAGCTCCTTGCCCTTCCGGTTCAGGTTTACAGGGATTCAGATTCCCAGAAGAAAACATTGCTGCAGCAGATATTGAGCCACCATACCCTGAGCCCCATCCATTCACTGCTCAGGCAAGAACCAGAGGCACCACGGAGAAGATGCTACAAAAAAGATGTTTTCCCTTCTCAGGAAAAGGGGGTGTCACTTTACAATCCCCTTGAAGATTACAAATCCCATGCTTACTGCAGAGCATGACAACAGACCTTACCAGGAGCTCTGGGCAGGACAGGGCCCTACCGTCCTGACGTACACAAGGGCTGGTTGGCATCAATTCTCTTCCCCCACTCCTTCCCAGAGATGTCCTTCAAGGAGCCATGTCTTTTTTCCTCCTGATTGCCATAACAAAGCCTCCCACACACCCTGAGTTTACAGAGATCGAATTCTCCTTAGGGACATTATTTATTTATGAGTGCAACACAGATCCTGCTTCAGATGCAGGTCAAGAGAAAAAACAAAAGCATTACATGTATTTCTCCATGTTTACTTATTAAGGAAATGCCACCTTTTGACAACACTCGAGAGCAACTTGGATCTACAATTCAAAGGGAATAAGAAATGCTGAGCAGGAAGCGAGGAGCAGAAAGATGCTCTCCCGACTCATCTTTTGGGCTTAAATTCTTAGGGTATAGTAAACATTCTCAAAGTGGAATGAGGAGGACTAAGTTATTCTGAGCAATAGTGCTGCTTTTCCTGCGCCAAGTTCTCCATCGTGGCAGAAGTTCACACCTCTGCTTAAACAACCCAGCACTGCTACAAGGACCCCGAGCCCACGAACCTCCCTGTGTCTCTGTGGTCAAGTGGCTTTCAAGCCACAGCCCTGCATCCCCAGGCAGGAGGTCAGTCTGTCGGGCACCCAGCCCTTCCTCCCCTCCTATGCTTTCTGTGCCACAGCCAAGCCCTCACCTCGAGCATCTCACCCCTGCATGTTCCAGGTCCTCAGATAACCCTGGGTACCAGGACCTTTTCTCCTATATAACCATGCTGAGTGCAATTTCAGGCTGCTCTGTATTCATTGCTCCAGATACATTCTTACTCCATTTTCAGATTATTGGCAAAATGTATTAGCATCAGAAATTCAGACTCTGAAGTGCCAAGCTAAACACATTCAGAGGACGGTGCTGGTTTGGCATCAATATGCAATTCAGGTATGCATGTGGGCTTGAAACAAAGACTGCAGGACTTTTAAGTCTGAAATCAGAGTTTAACTTCATAACCCTGTGAAAGCTTTCCCTGGACGAAACACAGAGGGAACCTGTGAGCGTGATGTGCTGCTGCTGCCTTGCTATGCTCCACATGAACTTCAGAGCAACTTATTAGATTAACTTGTGTGAGTTAAAGTACACGACGTGACTCACAAACCACAGTCACAGATCCTGGGCAAAAGGGTCTGCGGCATGCAGCCTGCACGACAGAACCCAAAGCCACTGCACTACTGGCAATTGCTCTCCATGCCGGCATCTGCAGACTAAAACAAGTATCTGAACTCCTGAACCCAAGTCGCTAATGGCTTCATGGTAGTCTGATTTGAAGGGACTCCTTCACCTTATTGCAGAAAGCCTTAAGAGATTCCTTTTCCTCTAAAACAGTGAGCAATTTCCCAAGGGTCACCACCATTTGGGGTTGCTTACTTAACGAGTCTCATTTCAGGTACAGGAGATGTTTTCGCTGTGACATGTCCCCGCCGTTACTCACTTGTATCTGTCATCACTTCTTGAAGGTGCAAACCTGATTTTGGTCTCAGACAGGTAAGCAGCAGTTCAGACCCGAGTTTTTCTATGTGCAGCATGTAGATGCTTCATGATCTACACTGGGGGAAGGGAGCGAAGAAGGTGCACAAAAATAACTGTGTTTGTGCTGACCAAGATTTAAGCTCCAAAGTGAGCATAGTTACGAGGCTGGGAAGAAAGGCACACAGTATAAGCTAACACAAAATACCTAGCTAAAAAAAAAAAAATCTTTTTAAAAGGTCAGGTTGCTGAGAGGATACATTTAGAAGGACACTATCATGTCCTTTAGGCCAAATAATTTATCATACTTTCAATACATGCATTCTCCTACGAAACATGGTGCCCATTTCAACTAGATCAGCCTCAAAAAAATCAATCCTTTCTGGACCACGTCTTTTGAAAGAGAAACAATAGCCAATATTCTCCACAAACAAACCACAATAATCCTCATCTATCAGTCAGCATGTGCAGATTCCCTGCTAATCCACACAAAATCCCCAAGCACTGCTGACTACCAGCCCACAGCCCCTGCCGAGGGAGATGCGCGGACACGGGAAGGTTCTTGGAGCAAATGAGGCTGCAGGGGAACGTCGTGCTGCTCCTGTGTCCCGGTACAGCTGTTGTTGTGCTTCCACATCAACGAGGGCCGAGATAATAACCTACCAACGAGAACACAGGACAGAAGAAAGGACGGTATGGCTTCACCAATTTTTTGATAGGTCTCAGGGCAAAGTCTCCAATTTTTGCACAGATTAATTGGAGTAATTAATTAAGCCATTAACTGTAAGGTCTGTGGAGCAGAGTGAGTCATTTTATTTGTCCAGAGCCTAACTCAATGGGATCTTGATACATGACCAGATTCCCTGAACAGTGCTGGGGTCCAAGTACCTAATGGCAGCAGCAATGCAGGCAGTACATCCGGGGGGACTGCAAGACCCAGGGAGATGTTGGTCACTGTGGGCTGTATGTGCCTCACAGGGACCTGAACCTGGTTCCAGGGCTCTGTATGGCAGCAGCAAACACAAAAACAAAAGGAACCACCAACCAGGCTGTATGCTGAGTGGTAAATGTGTGCGATTTGACTGTTGCATTTGTTAGATTTCAGGGATTAAGCAGGATTTTCCCAAAACTGTCTTTATCTTCTGCAATGTCAAAGCTCACATCTCCAGCCAACGCTGGCTGCTGCTCCATGGACTTGCCTTCAAACACTTGCCTGTGCTTGATAAAAGGAACACCCTCACCCCTCCAGGCTCAGAAGGGAAAAATCCCCTCTGCTTTCTGCTGGGCAACACAGGGCAGGAGGGGAAGGGAAGGCAAGTGCCCTGCACAGCACGCACGGGAAGCTTCTATCAGGGCCTGAGGAGCAGCACGGGCCTGCTTCTTGGCTCAGCAGCTCACGCAGCTCCCCAGGGCGGGCTGCCCAGTCCAAACTCTGCAATTACCATTTTCTCTTATTCTTCAACCTTAATGCTAGTGAATGAAACTTTTCTAGGAGTCACCTCTTACCATACAGAGAGTTCACACAGCAGTGAAACCGACACTGGGAAAAGCCCTCACAGAAATATTTACCAAACCCAGGGCTGTGGGTGGGCTGCCAGCCACGGAGGCACAGCAGCCACGGGGACCCGGCATGGCCATCCCCAGGGCAGGGTAAGGGCTTCCCATGGGAACGCTGACATGGATCAGGGCAGCTGCAGCCCTCCGTCCGTAACTCCCACACGTCCCGTGCCTGTATCTGTCTGCAGACAGCAGCTTGCTGCTGATGGGAACGCAGAACCACCCCGCTGTGCTTATTTCTGGCAGTTATTGAAACTGCATTTGTGAGTTCTGCGTTAGTCTATACATCAGTCAAATGAAATTATAACAAACAGCTGCACAGGATTACACACACACGGGGTCTCACACTGCGATGCACCAGACCTCTCACTAAAGGACCACATCCTATTCCCTGCTATTAGCAACAGATGAAATTCTGAGATTCTGATAAAAGTTTTCAGGTAATCCCAATTTCTGGCCAAGAAAAACAATCTCAATGTCATTTTTCCCCTGAGCTTTGATCCTACATTCGGACCAATACAGTCTGCTCCCCTGTCTGAAACCAGCAGCTTGTGTTCCCACCCACGTCACTCCCCGTTACGTTAAACAAAATTCATCCCTTGGCAGCAGCTACCAAACACCCCATGGCCCCATAAAGCTCCCTTTACCCTACTTCTAACACACCAGTCCTTCAGCAATCTGCTTCACAAAGCCACCCCAGGGTAACAACGTGCAGCTGCACCATCCCATCCGCACAGAGCAGAACCCCCAGTGACAGCGCAGGCAGGTGCAGGTCCATCTGCTGCCTGAATGCAGGCGGCTGAGTGAGCCCAGGTTCCCGGAAGACCCAAAGTTTTTCAGCTTATCAGAGGGTCACGAGCATGGCCTTCGAACCCCTCAGCAATGCAACTGCTGGCTCCAGGCTCCGCACTCGGACCCCTGCAGCACCAAGGCTGGGCCCTACGGAGCCGACACACCATCAGCATGTCAGCCTGCCCGAGCACTAATAAAGAAGAAAAGGAAAGGAAAGAACAGCAGCAGGGTGGTAAACGAAGACAGATGAGTTTGTATTAGCATGCAGCTATTGAACTGCAATGTTATCTAACGCATTAGGGCTGTCAGCAGCTGTCTGAGCAGGAAGACAGCCTAATCACCCCTCCGTCGGGGCTGCGAGCCCACCAGCAGCCCCTGCCCGCCCGCTCCTGCGCTGCATCCACTGTCCCCGAGCACAGAACAGCTGCCAGAGCTCAGCACTGCAGCAGGCTCAGGGTGGGCCTAATCCCCACCCACCGGAGCTGATGGCAGAGCTGGAGTCCCCCGCACCCACACCAGAGACAAGTCATCCTCAGCATTCTTCTATGTGTTGAATTACTTCTACAGAAATACAGAGCTGGTTAAATCACTTTCAGATTGGCCACTAAGTGTTTCTGCCTAAGAATCAGCCCACAGGTGCACATGGACATAAATGAACTGAGTGCAGCCCAGGGCAGATCCGGAGGATTTCAGCCTCCCGAGCTGGGGCTGTAAGGAGCTGTGGGTGCCCTGAAGCAGCTGCCCCACAGAAACATTGAGGTGATGCTGGTGCTGCCTGGTGCAGCAGCCCCAGCACTCAGCAAAGCAGACACCCAACTTCTGCCTGCCTCAGGTGCATCAAGCACTCCCCAAAATGTCAAATCTGAAACACATTTTCAGTCCCCTAATTGCTGGAGAATGAGCGCTTGCAGCATGCAGAGAGCCAGCAAAGCAAGCAGCCCAATGCAGAAACAAGCAATGTAAGGGCATATCGAGAGGGGTGGGAGCGCTTGCACCTCGCTGTGCATTTGCCCAGGGCCTGGCCAGAAAACATCTGCAGGTGTCACAGCACTGCGAAGTGCAGGACCCTGCTCTCCCCCGGACGTGGGCAGCGTTCAGCTGCAGGCAGACGCGCGGCCCCAGGCGTGGGGCAGCAGTGGCACCGCTGAGTGCTGCTGCATCCTCGCAGACTGCCGGCAGAGCAGAAGTGGCAGCACTGGGACGCAGGCACTCAGTCCCTAATAAACCGTGGTAACAACCAAAGGCAGGCAAAGGTAAGAATTAGTGCTATTTGTGTTTCATTTTGGATTTGGCATCTTTGGCTGGAACAGGAGCAGGCAGGCACAGTGCTGAGGCTGAGCCCTCCAAGAGAGCACCCAACAGTGCTGCCCGAGCTCTGCCATTCCTCCTGTTTTCATCTTATCTCAATGCACTTGGTTGCAGACCTCTTGGTTTTGTCCTTGCAGACACCAACATTTTGGATCTTAAAATGCAAATATAAATACAACCTATGTAACAGCAAAGGAAAAGCAGACTTTGCTATAAAATACATGCAGCTGAATGACATTTTAATGGAATCACAATGAAACTCAGCAATTTCATAGGGTGATTTTTTTCTTGGGAAAAATTGCTCTTTTTCTAGCATCTCTGCATCCGTCTGTGCACCCCTTGAAAATAAACAACCCATACAGATGTAGCTGGTGCGGTGCTAGCACAAATACTAACTCGAACACCAGTGATATCAGAGCGCTGCCTTTGGAAGGCAGCAAGAAGTGATTAAGATAAGAAAGGAGAAGAATGTGCAGAGATTAAAGAAAGGCACTCCAGGAGCGCGAAGGCATGTTTGCTGGAGCGGATCCGAGCAGCATTACTCCATCCCGAGCTATCTGCCGTGTCATCGCCTCATCAGGCGGTGCAGCACATCGCAGCCTGGGCACACACCTCACTCACAGCACGAGCTGCACGCTCCCAGGCCAGTGTACATCAGCAAATTTGGCACCCCAGGAGCTCGTAGCTCGCTCCTGCTCTGCGCTGAGCGGTGCATGGTGCTCCCGCAGCAAGCTGCAGCGCCCGCGTCCTCCAAGCAGCTGCCCTTCCTTCCCACTGAGGCAGCACAAACCTATTTCTGACCTTGCAAAGAGCCTGGCCACACCAAACTGTGCTGCCTATTAAACACACACGTACAGAGTGAACTGGCATAGCATTATCCATGGGCCCTCCTCCCACTAACCACTTGCTTTACTGACTGGGTGTTTCCAGCTGTGGCACAAAGAGATACAAAAGTTTTCCATTACAAAAGTTTTAGGCACCTCAAATGCCCAAGGTGAATATCCTGTAAGATTTTTCAGACCGGAACCAACATCCAGGTCTTTAAGTGTATTGAGACTCCAATTTCCACTGATTTCATTACGCTGAATCAAATTTGACAATGTAGATAACCTCCAAGGGTCCGAGGCCGACGACTCGCCGCAGGTCACAGGAGGCCTGCAGGAAGAGGCAGAACCCCCATCTGCCCAGCAGCCAACACAGCGCACCACGACCCTTCCCCTGGCACACCAGGGGTGCTGGGGCACTGAAGGAGATGCTCTGGTCCCCCCGTCCCCAATCCCAGCAGACAGCCCAGCAGTATGGGAGTAAAACACCTTCAGCTGATAAAAACCAGAGAACTCTGATGCACAAAGCCTACCACACCCCGTGCCAGGGAGAAAATGAATCCTGCTGGCAACGTGTCCTGGGTCCACACGGTTCATGGGAGAACAACCCTCCCCCACTCTGCTCGATACTCCTGCCAAATTCAGCCGAACACCTGACAGCATCTGGCATCAGAGGAAGCAACACGTGCTTGACATCTGTGCAAATCAAGCCAGGTATTAACTGCTGGCACAGAAGTATCTGCAGCTTGGTGATATATGGTGTCATACCAGCTTCCAGTCTGGAAATAGATCATCCACTTAGCATACACACCAAAGAGATGGATGCTGCAGGGGTTTAATAGTGCCCTTGATAATAGGACCTGTAATGGATTTTTAAAAAGTGAATTTAAGTCTGAGGGAAAGTACTGCACTGATGCTCATGGAAACCTAAATCCTAAAACTGTCCCAGGAGCTGCTCTTGGTGCAGAAGAGGCACTTTGAAGAGGAGAGCTGCATAATTCATGAATGGGGAGCGAAGCCACCGGGCCGGCCGCGTGCTTCCTCCCATCCAAGTGAGCGCTTGTGAGCTGGAAGTGCTTTATGGCATCTGCTGTGTTCCACTTCTAGTCAAAGGAAGAAAGGAGAAGAAACCCAAGAGCACACACACATCCCCAAGGACTGGGAAAGTCTTTGAGATTTCTAGTCTCAAAGGCAGCAAGGCTTTTGCATGAGCAACAGCAGACTCCTGCCAATGCCACACTCAGGTCCTGTGTAACCCCAAGGTGTCACCCTTGATCCTCTCTTCCTGCTTTTCACACTAACTTAAACCTTTCCCCACATCCCGAGCTCCTGTCCTGCCAGCCCTGCTGGATCTCACACACACAGCTGACGTCCAGGGGACACAGGGGCTGGTGCACCGACACCCCGCTCCTCTGTGGGAGCAGGGCCAGAAGCTTGCTTCAGCAAACTACTTAGGCCTAATTGCATGTGTGCTTGATTTTGACAACAGGAGTACGCCACTGCATGCAACACTGCATATTCCCTTAAACTTCAATTCCAAAAAATAAAAAAGTCCCCCAAAACCAGACCTGCACGTTCAAGGGAAGTCAGACACTTGCTTAACTGCTTGCCTTTGAGCACAGATAGAGAAGCCAGGATTAAGACCAAACAGAAACAAGCAAAAACCTCAAATGTCCCAAGCAGGGTCAAAGGAAAGAACAAGTAATAATTTAACAGCAAGGACAGCAAATGGAAAAATGTGGCCTTTAACACGATATCACAGTTAAAGATGGGAAAGGTGCACAATAAAGGTGCGCTTTCCAGCGACCACCATCTCTTGGTTGCAGTGTTCTGCAGTGTCTCTCGCACTTGAAGCAATACAGTGCAAAAGTAGATATGAATATGTTTAAATAATTTAGTGGGAAAGCCTAAACAATGCAGGCTGGGCTGCTTCGGTACTTCCTGATGCTCCTCTCCAAGACACGAGAGACCAACAGCTCAGGACTGGTGCAGCTGGATTATCAGATGTCTCTGTTCTCCCAGGAAGATTAACGTCACCAAAGACCCAGGGCATCGGGCGTTATCCCCCTCCTGCAGGAGCTGCGTCGTTAGAAGGCTGTCAGCATTCCTGGTACAATCTTTATTTTCAAGTTGAAAATAGGAATTTGCTCCAGGGTGAAACTTGACGTGCACACTTCTGTCTCAGAGCAAACGTTTTATAAAATGTATTAAGATCTTTGCTGTGGTGAAAAAAAGCGATAGGAAAAAACAGCAGAGACTATTAGGACTAATTGTAATCGCTGTAACTGCTGGGTCAGCACAGCACTACAAAAGCTTGCTTGGAAGGAGAGGGAAAAAGATGCTTCGGGACTGAGGCCAGGACTGTGAGCACTGGATACCTAAAGCCAGGCTCCTCGAGCTGCACCTTGAAATTAAAGAAGAGATATCCGAAGGCGTATGAAAATAAAATGCTTGGATTTTTCCAAAGTCACTGGGACTGCGCTCCTGCAAGATCCTGTGCACCCTTTTACCTTAATGCTGCTGAGCAGCCCCACCAACAAGGTGAAACTAAACACGTGCAACTACCTGAGCCTAAATGCTGTAAAAAGCCTAAATCCCTCTGACTGGCGATGAAGTTTGGCCTTCAGATCACAGAATCACAGAATCACAGAATTGTAGGGGTTGGAAGGGACCTCTAGAGATCATCGAGTCCAACCCCCACATCAATTCTGTGGAAAATTGAGCCTTTAATTCCTCTTGATGCTCCATGGGAATTGATCACCCGATACCATTCCCTTGAAGATCTCCTTACACAGAAAACAAGATTCAGGAGCATTTGCTTTGGCAAACCTATCTGAAACACTGACACCATCCCTGCTCTAGCGTAAGTCATCTCGCTCCTTATCAGGCGCATTTTCAAGATCTGTTTTGGGTTTTGTTTATTTTGGTTTTTAGCACAAGTGAAGATTGGAAGGTACAAAAAAGACTGTGCAACACAGGGATGAGAGGCAGGAAAAGGAGGTGAATGATTATTCTTTTGCAGTGACTAATATAAACATTTTGTTTATGTTAATGTAATTATGTTAACGCAAAAAGCACGACAGCAGTACTGAGAGCAGCACACCAAGCCGGGATGCCGTGCCAACCCGCGGCCTCGGCTGCTGCTGCTGGGAGCCGTGCTGCCATGGCCCTCCCAGGTGTCCTGGGCAGGGAGAGCTCCCACCAGCTGCTACCCGGGATTTCTGAAGATCAGGCAGAGCAGCCAGAATTTCAGTTGTGCATCCAACAACTTAATCCAGCTGCAGCCTCATCTGAAATTCCAGTGACACACTCGATAGGTGCCTCCATGCATGACCTTTGCTCCCCAAGCCCTGAACAATGCAGAACAGTGAACACGGTTCCTTATTCCAATGCTTTCCCTCAAACTCAGCCTCTGAGAGGAGTTCCCATCCCCAGTCCAAGTCTGGGGCCCCCAGCACAAGAAAGACATGGAGTGTTGGAGCGGGGCCAGAGGAGGGCACGGGGATGCTCGGAGGCTGCAGCACCTCTGCTATGGGGACAGGCTGAGGGAGCTGGGGGTGTTCAGCCAGGAGAAGAGAAGGCTCCGGGGAGACCTCACTGCAGCCTCCAGTACCTGGAAGGAGCTTACAGGCAGGAGGGGGAGCGACTTTTTACATGGGTAGACAGTGACAGGACAAGGGGGAATGGCTTTAAACGAAAAGAGGGTTGATTTAGTTTACATGTGAGGAGGAAATTCTTCACTCAGTGGTTGGTGAGGCCCTGTCCCAGGCTGCCCAGAGCTGTGGGTGCCCATCCCAAGATGCCCAAGGCCATGGATGGGCCCGGGGCAGCCTGAGCTGGGGGGCACCCAGCCCATGGCAGGGGTGGGGCTGTGAGGACCCTTCCAACCCAACCATTCTGTGATCTTGGTGCTTCCCTTACGCTGTTCCTCACCCAACAGGGCCGGCTGCCAGCATGTCCCTGGCTGGAGGCACCTCCAGGAGGAGACGGCCGATGGAGAAGGCTCAGAGGGCTCACAGGGGTGGAGAAGCCCTGAAACGACACCTGTGGCTGAAACACTGAAAGGAGGATTTGCCTGGCCAGCCAGGAATCAAAGGGCACAGATCTAACGGGATAACAATCATTCCACACACCATCCTCCCGTGGGCTGAAAAATCCTCCCCCCCTTCGCAGGATAAAGATGGGAGGCCATTCTCTGGGGGAGGGCGGACAGGGCTGCATGGGCTCTCAGGTTGGTACAAAGGGATCAAGTCCTCTGGCAGTCACTGCCCCAAGGCACACACACACCCACAGGGAGAGCTGAGCATGGCAGCTGCCGGACAGGCGGCCCTGCTCCTCCTCCTCCCCTTCCCCACCCACCTGCACGCAGGTGGAACGCACATATCTATGAAAATAAAGACAACAATTCTTAAATGCCCCCAACGGTCCCAGGTGTTTAGCACGAAGTCAGGGCTTAGGCACTGGCAGAGGACGGCATAAATCAGAACCAAGGCTCGCCCACGGGGCTGCTGCCTTATCTAACCAGACACCTGCCCGTTCCATCTCGCGCACCACTGGCATTAACCATCCCCTTTGTGCAGCTCTGCATTCATTCCCAAGTTGTTAAATGGAAAAGAAATACATCGATCTCCAGGATTTAAATTATAGCACAGCACACGCTGGTTTATTAGGTGAAGCAGGCCTGTGCGGACACAACAAATGAGGCTCCGTGAAGCAGCCTTATGAAAGACATCAATTTCTCGGGAAGCTCGCACAGCTGCAGAGCAGGCAGCGCTCCTCCCGTGCATTATTTAAAGAGGGCTCCGAGCCTCCAGGGCCGTCAGTTTGCCCTGATGGAGAGGTCCTGTCCAATGGCCCAAAATTAGCTCTATTGAACCACTCTGCAGAGTTCAGGAAAGAGATGCTCCCTCCTCGGAGCCAGACCCAGGCAGAGGCTCCCACCACAGCCGTGCCCTGAGAGCCCCCCAGCACGCGCGGTTTCAACCACAACCCAATCCCATCTCTCTACAGACACTGCCACATCACCCCAGCAAAGTTCTGTGGTTGCATTTTTAATGCAATCTATTAATTTTACTATGAGACATGCATCTAAAACCATCAGACTGTGATGAAAGTCTAACACAAAGCAGCTAATTATCGTTTTTCATAGACATAAGCCTTTAACAGAAGGGATAAAAAAACAAAACCAAAGCTACAGAAGAGGAACCCTCACAGAGACCCACAGGGGTGCCGCTACCAGGCCCTCTGCAGCTCTATCAGAGGGAAAAATAAAACATATTTTCCCAAAGCAGAAGTCTTCAGTTGTCTCCTCATGACACTGAGAAGGCTTTCTCTTGAGTTATGACAAAGGACAAGGAAATACGGTGCCATTGCTTTGGGGGTATATTGATCAGAGTCTATCGGGAAAAATAGATCCCCTGGGTTTTGATGTACTCTACCAAAAAAATGAAATCAGGCTATACAAACTTAGCTTTTATCTCTACTTAAAATAAACTTTCTAGCAAAGTTTGCAGCAGCCTGGCATTGATATGTTACCAAAGCACCAGAAGGATGCGGAGCTGCTGGAGCGGGGCCAGAGGAGGGCACGGGGATGCTCGGAGGCTGCAGCACCTCTGCTATGGGGACAGGCTGAGCGAGCTGGGGGGGTTCAGCCGGGAGGAGAGACGGCTCTGGGGAGACCTCACTGCAGCCTCCAGTACCTGGAAGGAGCTTACAGGCAGGAGGGGGAGCGACTTTTTACACAGGCAGATTTGTGCAGAGTTTCATCTGTTTGTGCCCAGGCGATGCTGACAGCACCGGCCACAGCGTTCTGTTGGTGCAGATTGCCAGAGGAGCTCCATACGGCCGATACCTCCCCATCTACTCATACATCATCTGCTCAATTAGTCAGCGCAGCACACTGTATTGTCTGGTACCCAAAATAATCCACTTTTGAGAGGAAGGTTAAAAGAGGGATGGTCAGAAACTAATTGGGAATTATTGAACTGCTATTTCTGCCAGCACAGAACAAACTCATAACGCTGAGAAAATTCTGCAGACATAACAGCACCACAGTGCAAGGGGAATATAAAATGTTAACAATGCTACATAACACCAATGAGGAGGCTCCACACAGCAGTGACCGCAACAGAGTGCAGAAAAGCCCTGCGACGTGGCTGCAGTGCTGCTAACAGCCCCCAGAGCTGCCCCCCAGCACAGAGGACAACTGGGGAAGTTTTAAATTGGGTTTCACTCAGTGTTAGAGCACGTTTCAGGCACAGAAGACGGCAGCTGGAGGAGAGGCGAGTCAGCTGCTCTCAGCCCGCAGAGGCAGAGGAGGTGACGGGCAGCACGGCGGTGTGACAAGATGGAGCCCCACAGCACACCGAGCAGCCTGACCCCAGGGGAGCATGCACAGGCGGACCCACTTCCACTGTCTTCAGCACAGAAGAGCCCACCCTGCACCTCTGCAGAACAGCCCTTGGTGAGAGATCAGATGGAGGACCCCTGTTAAACTGCTCTCAGAGAGCCTGCTGGCAGCACCCAGCTATGCTCTCCACAAAGCCATTTCCTCAGCAGAAAATCACACGGACCTGTGGGTTAGAAGGAAAACCTTAGCAGAACCACCAGGTAGCACAGCTGCAGATGTCGTTCTGCAAGCACTGAAGGAGCTCTTCCAGCTTATCAAGCATGCCTGAAATGCTCAGCAAAGCATGAAGGGCCATGTCTGTGTGACAACAAAAAAATTACTTTTCCTCCATCTCTTCCCCCTACCTAGTTTAGATCTGCTTGTCCCTGGCAGAGACTTAGTGAGGCTGACAGCTAAGGAGATGATGGCACAGAACACCATCATTTTTCCCCGCACGTGACAAATGCAGCACGAAAGCACCGCTAAAACCAGCAGGCAAGGGGTCTGCAGGGCTGCGAGGGGTCAGCCGTGCCCACATCACCCACACCTAACACTGATGGAGAAAAGCGACGCTAGGATTTCTAATCCATCACGGTGGAGCAGCTACCTGTGCTCAGCCCCAGCCCTGCATCGCTGCGGCACGGCAAGGGAGTCGTCTGCTGCTGGGGACATGCTGGGAAGGCTGCAGGGGAGACCCGACAGCAGCAGGGGCTGCGAGGAGCAGCAGGCGCGGGAGCCCACCCAGCCATCAACACCACAAGACACGCTCACCCACCCCACCCCACATCATGGGGTGGAGCAGGCTTGCAGCATCCTAGGGGTTACTTCACCTTCCTGCCATGCAGTAGAAGGGAAAGGCCTCATCTCCAACAACCCTGCAGGAAGGAGCCACTCACAGCAGCGCAGGGAGGAGCTTTTGGTTGAAGTGATAGCTCATCCAGCCTTGGCCAAAGAGATGACGGATTTTTGCAAGATCCAGGCACTGAACACTGCTGCAGCTCCTTGGTATGAATCCAAGGGAGTTCTCTGAGTCGTTCCACCTCGTTGTTAAAGATGGGAAGATGTCCTTTGTGAATAATTCCAAACTGTTCTCCAACTGAACTATCTTCAAGGATCTTAGAGAGATTCAAAACTGAAGTATCTGTTTTTCCAGACAGAGAACTGAGCTTATTTTAGAAAACACGTGTAGTGCTACATTTCTAGTCCAGTGAACCCACAGTACAAGGGGTTTCTGTGTAAAAATCACACGTGTCTGGCTGACCAATGCACCACAGAGCTGGAACGACCACTACAATATTTTGCACCTTTTTTGACGTGAACCTTTTTTTGTTTTCTACAGTTGCTACTGAGCTTGTTGCTTCATTAAAATCTCTTAGCCCTGACATTTAAATCTCGAAGTTTTCCCAAAACCACCTCTGCATTTTTCACCCAACAAAGCTCTCTTCAGTTTAGTTTTTGTCATCACCTTTCTTCCCCTGCTCCCTCCCATGCCGCAGTGCTGAGCACGCGGCAGGAGCTGCAGCATCCCCACCACCTGCAGCACTTCCCTCCTCCCAGAGCCCCATCTCTCTCCTGGGCAACGGGGGAGTGCTGTGGACAGGTCTGCACAGCAGCAGCAGCGATGGAAGCTGTCTGAGTCCGATGGGCAGGAGGAAGGACAGCTGTGTGTCAGGATGCAGACGTAACCTCAGCCCTAAGGCTTTATCCACGCACGGCAATAAAACCAGGAAACTGCAGAACTTGCCAAGAGTCCCTCAGGCACTGCCTGCACGTAACAGCTGCTGGCTTCAGTCCGTCCAGATCAGCCATCAGGGAAAATGAGGAAGGTGGGGCACACACCCAGACAGGCTTTATATATAAGGGCTTGGGACACTGCAGGAACAGGAAACTTCCTCCCAAACTGATGAGGATCTGACCTCAACTACAGGCTTCAAGGAAACCGCTCCCATCACATGCACGGGGCGTGCTCTGCACACTGGGAACAGCCACATCCCTCTGTCACAATCGGTCCAGACCTGTGAGAGCACCAGGAAAGGATTTAAGCCATCAGGGGTGGAAGCACATTTCACCAGTGCAAGAACTGGGGCTCATGTTGGACACTTGAGAGGTTTTTCTGGCTGCGTCTGAGCCGAACACTTTACAGTGCTGGCTGTGTCTGTGCGTGCTGAGCAGAGATTTCTCATTTCATACATCATTTACTCCTGCAGCGATTCCACAAAGTCACAACATGTCCTTAATACACAGAAGAGGAGAAATCTATTCTTCTCATGATAATGGTTAAGGCTGCAGATATCGAGCATAGATTTCTCTGCACAGCGATGCCACTTGCTGCAGGATAATCCTATGCCCTTAATAGAGAAATACAAGGCAAACAGGGAAGAGTCAGCTCCCCGCAATCACAGGACGATGGTTACAACAGGAGGTTTCCCGCAGCTCTTAACAAGTTATTTATGTGCAAAGCTCCATCCTAAGTGGAGCATAATGCTCACTGGATGCTACTGACAGCATTTTTAGAGAAGAACAGGTGCCTGTGGGTGGCCAATAGACAGCAACGTTGAGCATCCGGGCCTGTTACACAACTTGGGGCACCAACACCAGTCACACCCATCACGGCATTCACCGGCAACTTCAGCTCTGGCTGAATGTCCTCCTCTAGAGGCCTGCGACCCGGCCTCTGCCATCGCATCGCTCCCTGCCCTCCTCCACAGCTCCCGGCAGGCACCGCTCCCTGAAGCTGCGGGACTGCACCCTGCTGAGAGGGCTGAGGTTTCAGCACCAGGGCAGACTGGTGCTAAAGCCGAGCTCCAATGATCGCTGGAGAAAAAGTAAAAATACAAGAGAAATATGAAGAAAAAGGAAAACACAAAGGGTGAGGAAAAAAGATTTAAGGCATAACGATGCTAGTTAAGGTTGTGTGGGCACTGACTGTTGGAGCTGACAGGGTCCAAATAAACCAGCGTGGGATCTCCTGAGGAAAAGCAGACGAATCAGAACCAGGGCAGGCACAGCAGGACGCAGCTGCCCTAACACAAGTGACGGCAGGCAGTGGGCTCAGGAGGGTGCAGAACCTCAGCAGTGAAAGCTGCCAGTTGAAACTGAACCCAGACCAACAAAGCTTCTGCTGCTGGATGTGCCCCTGACGGTTGTCTTGGAATAAAATCAGAGGTTATGGGAAAATGTGGATCCTAGAAGGCAGCACCACCATAAGCAAAAATGGATTATTCTGGATGCAAATCTTTGCAGAGAGACCCTGGGCAGAGCTAGCAAGCAGATGGCTCAGCAAATCGCTTCTGGGGGGAAAAGAAGTTCACTGACTTTCATTAGAAATTTGTTTCCATCTTCTGGAAAAAGTCAAAATTTTCAAAGGGGGAAACATCATAAAATTCCATCAGATGCTTAATGTTCCATCCCAAACCTACTTGCAATACTCCGGCAATGTAAGAACAATAAAAAATGTTAACCAAAGAGAAAGGACAGAACAAGTTAAAGTGAAAAATGAAATGAAATGCTCAAGGGAGAATTTATTAAAACCTATTACTATGAGATTATTTGTGCCTCTGTTTTCACTGATTTACTAGAGATCAGCAAAGATGGGAAAGGACATTCTGAAAGAATACTCAAAAAATATATATAACCTTACATAATTCACACGAGATCATTCTGCCTGATGTCCTGAGGGCCAAGAACAAAAGCAGCAGCCTGGAATCGCTCTGTGCCTCTTTAGCAAGTAAAGCAAGTTAAAGTAAAAAGTTTATTAAAATAAATCCTTTTGAAAGCAATCGTTAAATTCCTACTACAGACACAACTTGTTTTAATGACACTGGAAAATGCCGTGTGCTCTACATCTCCGTTCAGGCACATTGCACTCCGCACCATCGGCACACACAAACCTGAAGGGCATCAGATCGACATACGCATTAAATACAAGTGCTACAAAAAATGGGAAAATCAAAGCCTTACTGCTTTCTAAATGAAACAAGAGAGTGCATCATGTAGGGCTGGAGAAGACTGAGACGCGAGGGTCACTGTGCAAGAGGAATGGCTGTGAAGCACAGCCGGGAACGAGGGCAGACCTGCCGAATTCTGCGCAGTGAGAACTCCAAAACTTCCACAGTCTGCACACACAGAGAAAAGAGGTAAAATCAGCAGCAGGCAGCACCTACCACCTCACCAGACAGCAGTCTGCAACTTGCTGAAAGACAGCAGGGAGTGCTCCTGCTACCAAGCCCTGCTCGTGGCACTGCTGGGGAAGGTGGTCCCTCGGCTTGGCCGAGTCTGGGTGTCACAGTTTCCCGTATAGACACAAGTGCAGAGCGGGACGTGTCCTTGGTGGCCACCGATGGCGTGATTCTGTCACTCCTCCCCAGCCTCCTGCAGCTGCCATAGACACTTCTCAGCCGTGTTGTCCAGCTCAGTCGCTTGCAGGTCAGCCAGCACTTCCCAAGAACCTAAGCGTTCTTTGCAAGGAATTTCCACTGGAATAAAGAGTTTGAACGCAGTGTCTTGACGCATCTGATGCTGAGCAACAGGCCACTACACCCAAGTGGGTATGAGGTGCTCGTGGGCATCCCTGCTGCCATCCGAACCCGAATATTCTCAGACATTTTAGCACAAAATCTCAAGTGCTGCAGAAGAGTCTCCCCGAGCCACACTCCGAGAAGCAGCCCCGAGCACCTGTTAACACACAGCTCCTTTGCGTACATATTGACTCTTTCCATTTTCTCAAGAAAACACGCTTTTCGGGGCTTTTCCAGGGTCTGGCTTTACTGAAGCTCCACTCCTACAACAGACACACGGGCTGCTGTGCCAGCGAGCACACAAAACGCTGTTTGCACACAAGGGCCCATCTGTTCCATCTCTCACAACTGGATCCAAGCGCTCCACTGTTGTTATTTCTATTGCTGTACTCGTGGGAATGTCTTCATCCTGTGCCATGGACAAACACGTCTCAAAAAGGACACTGTCATCACCACTGCTCCGTCATCTTGGAGCTCTCCTCTCCGCAGTTGAACTCTGGCAACTCCCAAATTCCGAAGACGTTCTGGGGTGTTTCTCAGTGGGCTTAAGCCTGCTCTGTGCATGGCCATCCACATGCAGCAACCAGCAGCAGAAGCGCTTTGCATTTCAAAGCATGAGGCTAAATCCTTGTATTTTATAGCCTCACCAAAGAATAGAAAAACAGAACTAAAAGATGGTGAGAAAGAACAAGTCTGCTGATTCCAAGCACGTGTCGGAAGAATAGGTCTACACACACGACAACATCTGCGTGCTATCACTGTGTGTTAAATCACATCCTGAGGAGACATCTGCCCTGCAGGTCGGCCCTGCCCTGCGCCATCATGGAGGCAGCTCTGCCCTGCCGAGCAGCCTGGCATGGCCCTGGGCGCGCACCCAGCTCTCAGCAGCACCCAAACATCCGCGTGCTGCCATGACACCAGCACACGGGGAGAGCGCGGTGCAGGGCTAACTCACGTCAGCAAATCATTCTGTGCACTCCAGGACATCGGCTAAACGCAGTCCTGTGAGCACTGAAAAATAGGCAGCCTTACTTTCTGTTTCGATAGCATAATTGGAGAAAAGGTTTCAAAAATTCGCTCAGATATCTCACTAGTTTTACACTTTTATTGCTCTTATTCACAGGT
>WBMW01001787.1:0-24303 GCA_013396635.1 Penelope pileata
TTGGGACCTTTTTTCCGTTACAGCTGTGCACCCTCTTAGCTGTCCTCAGGATCTCCAATTCTATCATTTCGTGATTGCTGCAGCCAAGGCTGCCTGTGAGCCTCACATTACTCACCAGCCCCTCCTCGTTGGTGAGGACAAGGTCCAGCACGGCACCTTTTCTCGTGGGTTCCTGTACCACTTGGAAGANTGACAGCCATCCCACCACGTCTCAGTGATGCCAATGATGCCGTAGCCTTGTAGGCACGCACACGCCTGTAACTCTGCCTGTTTGTTCCCCATGCTCCGTGCGTTAGTGTATAGTAATTTAAGTCAGGTCTCTGCTGAGGCTGATTTAGCAATTGGAGTTCCATTGTCCTTCCCTTCAGGTGCTCTCTTCCTGGCCTGTGATTCTACTCTAGGCCCAGGGCAACCATTAGCGTCATTGGCCTCAAAGTGAAATGGATTGAGGATCCCCTCCCCCAGCCACTTTAGTTTAAAGCTCTCCTGACTAGGTTGGAAAGCTGTAATAACGAAACAGACAATTAGGGATTGTACATAAACAAAATCAGCCCATGTATTTCTGTGCTAGTGACCCCTTGCTGATGATTCTTCATGTAAAATAACATTCTCTCCAGCCAAAGAATGTTACAGCACATATGTCCTCTGGAGCCCATCTACGCTGTGCCTTAATTAGTTGAGTACATTGGGTTTACATAGCTATGGAGTAATACAGAGCATTCTGTCTCATTCCCAGCAGGTATCAAGTACCCCATATCTGAGATTATATTTGCATGCAATTGCTTTGGTACTCAAATAGAATCAAAGAATGAGGTAGGTTGAAAGAAATCTTGAAAGTCATCTTTTCCAGCCCCTATTTATATATATATGCATGATGCACAGGACAGTGAGAACCTATAGCAGTGAGAACCCATAGTAGTATTGGAGGTGTGTGTATATAACATGTAGGAATGATATCCCTATAATATTCCTATTAGAGGCGCTGTAAAGTTCCCAGGCAAAGTTTCCTTATTCCAGATAGTACCTATCTGTACCCCCAGCTTCTGGGGTGGGAGGACAACAAAGAAAGAAACAAGTTGGTGAATTATCTCTTCTGGTTGGTAAGATTTTTGACATAGATGCCATGGGAAAATTGTTGGTTTGCCAAAATTTTTAATCCTTGTATAACTTCCTATTGGATATTTGCTCTCTGTTCGTCTTTCAAGAAATAAATTCAGTGTGCAGTCAAGTGAATGGATTACTTTGCTTTCTCTCACTTTCTCTCTCATTGTTTAAAAGATGAAAGATTGACAAAACCCTTGTGAGACCGACACCTGTTTCTTCCAAGCAAACTTTTACTTTGAAGTGGATACTTACAGAACTGAAGTCAACCCTTAAAGTGTGCAGTTTGGGACATCTAACATGGTCTCCTAGGAAACTGACTTTCATTCTACAGGCATCAGCATGCGGCCTCACAATTTTACTTATATGCTTGAAGACATGGATTGTTCCTGGAACCATCCTTCTCAACCTCCCCTGCTTCCATTTTCAGTAAAATTGCTCTTAAGAAACAGAGCCATTTTCAAAGTGACCCAATTCTTTGTTCTTTGCTCAGCTGCTAGCCAGTTCAAGTCTGGCAGCAAGTAGCATATTTCCAGTACAAATTGTCGAAATGTGAGTAACAAATTCAGAAATATTTTGTTTCAGAGCTGCATTTTTAGTTGTGTATATTTAGAAAAATTCTTGGCTGTGTACCGAATGAAGAATTTCTTTAGAGTTTTCCTAAATTAATCATTTTTTATAGAAAAAAGAGTCAGCCCTGCAGACACATAGGCTGCATAGCTAGATGTTCGTACTCATAGAATACACTTAGTTGGTCTCTTTCCTTGACCACAGAGCCTAGGTATGACACAAAGCAGACCTTTTTGCAACCTAGAGGGACATGTTAATTATTTATCTTTCCTTAATGGACCACCACCATAGTCAAGCTATGAACCAAGCTGTGAAAACACCCTTGATTCATATTAAACTCATGTTTAGACAGTGGAAGGTGTAATTTTTAATAAGCCTTAAGTTGTCCATATTTTTTTTATTTATTAATGTCACTTCAGTACCCATGATTCTATCACTTGGAGCTGCAGAAGCTGTGCTCAGCGTAACTTCAAGTGAAACATTGTCTCCACTATCTGCATTTCTTAAACTCCGGTTTCTGAAAAAAAATAAAGTATTTCAAAGAAAATACAAAACACGATTGGTTATCATCTGAAAAAGGCTTCTGCTTTGGATATGTTGCTTATTCTGAGCATGAAATAGCCCTGGCACAGGCAATCTGTAAGATAGGGGCAGGATGTGAAAATCTCTTTTTTATTACAAATGTATGTCTGTCTTCTCTTCTAACAGTGAAATGCCAACTTTGAGAACAATTGGGATCCCTCTGGCTAGTTTTCAGACAGGAATGGCTGACTGGAAGCAGAAAAGAATTTCCAGAGTGACAAGGAATTAATTCATAGCTGTCAGAAACAGGGAGCTTGAATTTGGAATTTGGAAGTATGACCTAAACACTTGTTTTCAAGCCCAAATTTCATTAAAAATGGAAGGTAGAGGAAAGGGACACAAAAAACAGAGAGGAAATCCTATTCATTGCAACATTTCAAAGATAAGACTAGGAAGGAAAAACTAAGTAAAACCTTGGCTCAGATGAAGACAAATGCTGAGATTCTCCTTAACTTTGCTCTTGGAATATTGCTCCTCTTGGACAATTGTAGAACAGAAAGAACTGGAACAGGGCATGCTGAGTAAAATTTAGGCCAAAGACTCAAAAATTCCACTATATTAAAATGATATTATCTTCATGACTTTAGCAGATCTACTTCAAGTAAGTTTTTATTTATTTTTCCTTCCCTACAGTAAAACCAATGCCTTGCAGTGGAGAATTCCCTACCTTTCCTGCAGCTGCTGGGACAAAGTAACTTTTAAAATGGGGAATGTGCGGTGAAGGCCTAAAGGGAAGAAGTTACAGGGACACTGCTGCTTTCAGCCCTTGCATCTGGTTGAAAGAAATCTGTCTTGTTTTATTCAGTGTAAAGTAGTTTATTTATTCAGAGTAAAGTAGTTTGGTTAAGAAAAATGTAGGCCTGAATCTTAGCTTAAAAATCAGGTACCATATTACTGTGATATCTCTCGATTTCCTGGCTGCAAAGGTTAAAGTGCAAATCTTTCAGATAAATCAGTTTTTTGGAAAGCTCTTTGTGCTGAAAACCCAGTGAGCATAAGCCACTGTTATGGTTTAACTCAGCAGGCAGCTAAACACCTCATAGCCATTTGCTCACCTCTCTTGCCCCATGGAGGGATGGGGGAGAAAACTGAAAAGTGCAAGAACTCGTGGATTGAGATAAGGACAATTTAATAAGGAAGGAAAAAGGAGGTAAGAAAATGGGGGAAAAAAAAAAACCAACACTCCACAACAACAACAACAAAGCACAATAAGAAAAAGAATAAACAAAACAAGTGATGCACAATGTAATTGCTCACCATCAGTCAACCAATGCTCAACCAGTCCATAAGCAATTGCTGGCCAACTGCCCCAGTTTTATTGTTCAGCATGACACCATACAATATGGAATATCTCTTTGGTTAGTCTGGGTCATCTCTACTGGTTCTGTCCCTTCCCACCTTCTTGTGCACCAGCAGCTCTTCACTGGAATGGTAGTGTGAGAAGCTGTAATGTCCTTTGCTCCGTGTAAACATTGTTCAACAACAACACGTTATCAACATTATTCTCATTCTAAATCCAAAACATAGTACTGTATCTGCTACAGTGAAGAAAATTAATTCTAGCCCAGTTGAAACCAGGACAGCCTTACTGTAAGTACATTTAGGGTTCTCTCCAGTGATCTCTGCGTATATTTTTAGAAATGTGTACTGGATCTGTTTGGGATGGAGTTGATTTCCTCATAGCAGTTCATATACTGCTGTTTTAGATTGGTAAGAAAAATAGTGTTGATAACACCAGTATTACAGTATCACAGTTCAGTATATTCTGTATACAGTATATATATAGAATATATACACATATATATACAGTATATATACATTGTATATATATACAGTGCAGTACAGTATTACCAGTATTACTGGTGTTGATAACACCAGTAACACCTCTCTTTGTACCCCAGCAAGCAGGCTGGGAGTGAGTAAGAGCCCAGGAGAGTGCACAGCCAGAAAAGGCAGCTTGAATTGACCAATAGAATATCCCATACCATATTATGTCATGATCAGCAATAAATCTTGGGGGTGTGAGTTTCTCCAAAGTAGTTGTTGCTCAGAAACCGGCTGGTGTATGCTGGTGGTGTATGATTGGTTCTGCACCACATGCTTCTTCCTCCATTTTTTCCCTTTCACTTACTAAACTATCTTTAACTTGACCCATGAGTTTTTTTCTTTTTTTTTTTTCCCTTTCAGTTCTTTGTCTCATCCAAGTGGGGGGAAGTGAGTAAGCAGCCAGGTGGAAGCTTTCCTGAAAGTCAGATTCAACCCACCACAAAACTGAAAATCCATAGCAGCTTCTTTTAATGGTACTGAATGTGTTGGGTGTACAAAGCCATGTTTATCTGGCCTCTTATTGATTTAAGGTTAGGTTAGGTAGTGAGCCAAATTACATAGATCACAAGGTGAGTAGTGCTTTAACAGTGTGCAGATTCTTTTTAGCAGAGGTTCATCTGCCAGTGGAGTTTTGAGGATGATTAGGAATAATTTCAGTAGATGTCATTAATGTTGCTACTGCTAGATAGATCGATAGATGACCTCAGGGACTAGCTCAGGAATGACAATATTCAGTGCGGAAATCTTGCTTTCATCATAGGTTTATAACAGAGACAATTCCGGAGCTGAGCTGAGAAAACGTCTTTCAATTTCAAATTACATCTTGCTGAACAGGGCAGCCAAGTCCTCTTGTTAGCTACAGAACTGACAAAGCAGGGACAACACTTGTGTGAATCATCTCTATTTTCAGCATATTTTACTGGTGACCTGAATGGAGTAGTTTCAAAGATGGTGGGCCAACCCCATCCATCAGACAGAGGCACCTTTCATTTGTTCTCACCTGAACCAGATTTAAACCAGACAGCCAAGATGTGACATGTTCCTTACATCATGGTCCTTCTCATGACTTTTGTGATCCCGTTAGTTTTTCACCCTTTGATGTTAGCACCATCAACAATGTATTTCCCTTCTTAGATCAGAATTATAACCCTTATTATTATTAATTTTTCTTAGAACAACAAAGAACACGTGCTTGCAGTGGATAAGACACAGGCCAAAGTCTACAGCCTTCTGGCACTGTGGCTCTGTTTCTTCCAGCTGAGGAGTAATAATCTGACACCTCTGAAGCAGCAGGACCTCATACTCTGACAACTGCAGCCTTGTTCTACAGCTCTAAGCCATTCAAACACATGACAAAAATCACAGTCAGCAACATCCATAGTGGATTTTTTTCCCATCTTAGCAGTTCTTTCTCTCCTCTGATGTGGGCTTGGAGATATACTCTGTGGTACCACTGTTAAGCTTTTCATTTATTTTTCCACGCTTACCTACACAGAATAAAATACTCCCGTTTAGACGCCAGTCCAAATTATTCAAGAATACTTTTGACAGCTGCCAAGTAATTTAGAACGATACCTTCTTAACACCTTCTCAAAACAGACCTGGCAACCAAGAAGAGCAAAGCTTTTCCTCACTTTTAACTATTCTGTGCATGTTGAATTTACCAACGATATTAATTTCACTGAAGCACAAGTTTTTTTTTCTCTTAGTTGGGTAAAGGCACTTCATGGTACTCTGGGTAAGAGCAGACATATCGCCATTTCCAAATTGTTAACTTTCCTCCACTTGTCGCCACCAAAATCTATACCTTGGCTGATGAGACTTTAACAGAATGTGGAGTGTTTTAACAAACACAATTATGTTAATTGCATTCTCAATTATGCTTGTTACAACACTTAATGGGTTCTACAAAAAACATATAAGCCATCAAACTGGTCAAAACAAAAGTCTTGCTTTCAAGGACGTGCTTGTACCATTCTTACATTTACAGCCCAGCAAATGATGACAACATAAAATCACCTGAACATAAAATTCACCTGTCTTTCTAGTCTACAGCTAGTTTTGGGAATAAACTTCCTTGCATCAATCCAGTATATTCTACCAAAAAAATTACATGTGATGGTAGTTGACTCCTTTTGCAACATTGAGAAGAGCTGCATAGGCAGAGTAGGAAAAACTTGATACATGTTCAGGATGAAGGCCGAGTCACAGAGGGTGGCTCACTACTACTAAACATTAATAAAAACTGCAACTCCAAATGAAGTTCTTACAATTGCATAGTTAGAGGACATATAGCCAGGAATGTCTTCAGATACATGGCCTTCATTTAATGCGTGTAGCCATGAGTGGAAACCCTTGGGGACATGGGTTTTGATTCAGGAAACTCCCTCAAAGTATTTTAAAAAGCTTTATCACTTACTTACCTAAAACAATATGCCCCTGTGAAATGCACAGATATATAATACCTAAGCAGCATACACCATGTGTTCATCATTATGGATAAATGCATCTCTCAGCACTATACATTTTAGAAAGTAGAGTAAAAAAGAAAGCCCCAAGCAGTGTCAAAAATATCTAAACCAAAACAAAGCAAATAGCAGAAATACCTGTCATTCCTGCAGCAATTAACCTCTACCTTATCCCTCAGTCCTAAGCCCCTGCTGATTATGAGTCCAGGAATTTTTTAGAAGTTAGTGATGAGGAACAGGAACGGTCAGGCTTGGTTGTAATTTTTGGTATAGCTGTTGCTTACTGAGTAGGCCTCTTCCCTGAAGAAAACTGACAGAAGTGTTATGGAGGTGCTGGAAGTGCAAGGCAGTAGCATGCTCTCCAGTCCAAGTCTTGAGAACCTCAGTTGCCATTTCTCAAACAACAACACGAATCTCCTTTACTGCAAAGGGTTATACAAACAGAAGTACACCCCAAAGTGTCCAGAACTCCCAGACCACACAAATGACACCTATAGAGAGACCAGAGACATGATACTTCAAATGCTCCATTTGAATAGAAGTGACAGATCTCTACGATCTGTTGTTGACAAGTCTTCATTGTCTATTCTGTATGGAGCATAGCTGTTAGAAATTACAAAGTTTCTCTTGTTTCACATGTTCAGCTTAGTTCAGGAATCTTTTTCAGGGCTTTTCAGCATAGTTGTGTTTTATTGATTCTTAACCTTCACAGGACTGCTGAGGCAAAGTAAGGCAAGGAGTAGGGTGAGCACTGCAGCAGGTGGCACTCTTTCTCTCCTTTTTTTGTGCCTCAACAACCTCTTCAGCATAGCACTGACAGATCTCACATTGTCAGCCTACAAGGAATGGTGTTAGACGTTTCAAAGGCGTGTAGAGATCATGAATACTAGCAAATGGGGATCTGCCTCTCTTTCTGGTCAAACTTACTGATCAAGTCATAATAAATAATTAGATTGCTCCTGTCATTCAAGAGCCCTGATAGCCTGAGTAAACAGGCTTCTTCAAGTGTCACAGTCTCCCAGAAACATGGTCTCCTTTCCCATTAAACACTGAAGAAATAAAAGCCAATCCAGTCCTCTTATTCTTCCCTTCATAGAATCATTAAGGTTGGAAAAGACCTCCAAGATCGTCTGTTTCAACCATCAAACCATTACCACCTTGCCCACTTGTTCCTCAGTGCCGCATCTACACTTTTCTTGAAAACCTTCAGGGACATTGACTCCACTGTTTTCCTGGGCAGCTTGTTCCAATGCTTCACCCCTCTTTCAAAGAATTTTTTCCTAATATCCAACCTGAGCCTCCCCTCGTACAACTTAAGACCATTATCTCTTGTTCTATCACTAATTACCTGGGAGAAGAGACCAACCCCCACCTCACTACAACTTCATATCAGGTAGTTGTAGAGTGATGAGGTTTCCCTGAGCCTCCTCTTCTCCAGACTGAACAATCCCGGTTCCCTCAGCCACTCCTCATGAGACTTGTGCTCCAGACCCTTTATCAGCTTTGTTGCCCTTCTCTGGACACACTCCAGGGCCTCGATGTCTTTCTTGTAGTGAGGGACCCAAAACTGAACACAGTGCTCAGGATACAGCCTCACCAGGACTGTGTACAGGGGGATAATCACCTCCCTGGTCCTGCTGGCTGCACTATTCCTGACACAAGCCAGGATGCCTTGGCCTTCTTGGCCACCTGGGCACACTCCTTGCTCATGTTCAGCCAGCTGCCAAATAGCATATCCAGGTCCTTTTCCTCTGTGCATCTTTCTAGCCAATCTGCCCCAAGACTGTAGTGTTGCATGGGGTTATTGTGGCCCAAGTGCAGGACCTGGCACTTGGTCTTGTTGAACTCCATCCCATTGGCCTCAGCCCACTAATTCAGCCTATCTAGATCCCTCCCTTTGCTTTCCCACCCTCAGGCAAATCAACACTTCCCCCAACTTAGTGTCATCTGCAAACTTACTGAGGGTGCACTCAATCCCCTCATCCAGATCATCAATAAAGATGTTAAACAGGACTCACCCCAACACCTATCCATGGGGAACACCACTCATGATCAGTTGTCCGCTAGTTTTATCTCCAGGCCTGGCCATCCAACCAGTTTTTTACTCAGAAAAGGGTACGCTTGACTGAGCTATGGGCTGCTAGCTTCTCCAGCAGAATGCTGTGGGAGACAGAGTCAAAGGATTTACTAAAATCTAGGTAGAGTACATCCACAGCCTTACCCTTGAAGGACATCATTGAAAGAGATCAAATCGATCAAGCAGAACCTGCTTTTCATGATCCCAATCTGGTTAGGCTTTATCCCCGTGTTGTCTCACACATGCTGTGTGATTGCACTCTAGATGATCTGCTTCATAACCTTCTTCGATACTGAGATCAGGCTGACAGGCCTGTAGTTCCTCCGATCCTCCTTCCAACCTTTCTTGTAGATGAGTGTCACATTGGCAAGTCTCCAGTCATCTGGGACTTACTTGATTGACCAGGACTGCTGATAAATGATGGAAAGTGTCGTGGCAATCATTTCCACCAGCTCCCTCAACACCCTTGAGTACATGCTCCAAGAACCTCCTAAATTGTTTCTTCTCTGCTGAATCAGTTTTCCAGCAAACATCTGATAAGTTGAAGTACCCCATAAGAACAAGGGCTAGTGAATACGTGAATTCTGCCAGGTGCTCATAGAATGCTTCATCTGCTTCTTCATTCTGGTTGAGCAGTCTATAACAGACTTCCACCAGGATATCAGCCTTGTTGGCCTTAGCCCTGATCCTTACCCGTAATGACTCAAACTTAGGTAAACGCCTGGCTGAGTAGATTGTGTCACGATCAATGTTTTGAGTACTATGACCTTAGATAGGCCTTTGAGAGACCAGGTAGTGGGCATTGGATGGAATGTGACTGAGGAGGTGGGGCAAAGCTGGCTGGATTGACTACTTTAAACTAAATTCAATGGGGAAACAAGGTTCTACATGATGGAAAAGGGCCAGGGAATACTGTCACGTTAGGAAACTGGGGAAAAACCTCTGAATTATCCTGTAAGATCTAGTGAGGCCTCCTCAGAGAGGGTAACGTTGCCAATAGCCTGGCTGAAATCTTCTTGCATCCCTCTACAGATATCTGCACCCTATGCTTCCCTAAAGTGCCTGTATACTGTATACCAATGCATGCAGCATGGGTAATAAACAAGAAGGACTAGAGATCTGTGTGTGGTTGCAGGGCTATGATCTCATTGTGATCACAGAGACATAGTAGGACAGCTCATATAACTAAAATGCTGTCATGGATGGCTATGTCCTTTATAAGAAAGACAGGTCAGTGATGTGACGTGGTGGAGTTGCTCTTTATGTGAGAGAGCAATTAGAATCAGTCAAGCTCCAGCCGGGCGCAAATGATGAACAAGCAGGTAAGAATTAAGGTACAGGTTAATACGGATGACACTGTTGTGGGTGTGTACTGCAGCCCACCTGATCAGGAGGAGGAGCTCAATGAGGCCTTCTACAAATAGCTGGAAGTAGCCTCACAATCACAGGTACTGGCTCTGGTAGTGGTGGTACTGGCTCTGGTGGTGGTGGTAGTATGACTTTAATCACCCTGATATTTGTAGGATAAGCAACACAGCCAGGCACATGTGATCCAGGAGGTTCCTGCAATGCATTGAAGATAACTTTCTGATGCAGGTGGTGTAGGAGCTGGCAGAGGGGGAAGTACTACTGGATCTTGTTCTTACTAAGAAGAAAGGGCTTGTTAGGGATGTGAAGGTTGAGGGCAGCTTGGGATGCAGTGATCATGAGATGGTGGAGTTCAGGATCTTGCGTGGAAGAAGCGAAGCTGAAAGTAGAATTTTAAGAGACTTTAGGAGAAGCAACTTTGACCTCTTCAAGGACCTACTTGGAAGTATCCCATGATACTTCCAAGTATGATGATTCTAGAGTGCTAGAAGGTAAGGGGGCCCGTGAGAGCTGGTCAACGCATAAACACCACTTCTTCCAAGCTCAAGATCAATGCATCCCTAAGAGCAAGAAATTAGGGAAAGGTGGCAGTAGGAGGCCTGCACGGATGAGCAAGGAGCTCATGGATAAGCTCAAAGGGAAGAAGAAGGTCCATGAAATGTGGAAAAAGGGCCTGTCCTCTTGAGAGGAGTATAGGAATGTTGTCAGGACCTGTAGGGATGCAACAAGGAAGGCTAAGGCCCACCTGGAATTAAATCTTGCGAAGAAGGTAAAGGATAACAGGAAAGGCTTTTGTAAGTATGTCAACAGTAAAAGGAAAACTAGGGTAAATGTGGGTCCCCTACTAAATGAGAGGGGAGTCCTGGTAACAGGGGGTGCTGAGAAGGCAAAGGTACTAAATGCCTTCTTTGCTTTGGTCTTCACTTCAAAGACTCTCCCTTGGGAATCCTGGACCCTGGAGGTAAGAGAGAGTCTTGGGAATGGAAGGCTTCCCTTTGGTCGAGGAGGAGATGGTTTGAGAGCATCTAGCTAAAATCAGTGCTCACAACTCCAGGGGCCCCACTAGGATGCACCCACGTGTGCTGAAGAAGCTGGCAGAGGTGATTGCTGAACCACTCTATCATCTTTTTGAAAGGTCTTGGAGAATGGGAGAGGTGCATGAAGGCTGGAGGACAGCCAATGTCACCTGAGACTTCAAAACGGGGAAGAAGGAGGATCCGGGAAACTACAGGCCAGTCAGCCTCACTTCTGTCCCTGGAAAGATGATGGAACAGCTTGTTCTGGATGCCGTCTCCAAGCAATTGGAAGAGAAGAAGGTTATCAGGAGTAGTCAGCATGGACTCACCAAGGGGAAATCATGCTCGATCGACCTGGTAGCTTACTATGACGTTATCACTGGCTAGGTGGATAGGGGGGAGAGCAGTGGCTGTTGTCTACCTTGACTCCAGCAAGGCTTTTGATACTCTCTCCCAAAACATCCTTTTAATGAAGCTCAGAAAGTGCAGGATAGATGAGTGGATGGTGGAGTGAGTTTAGAACTGGCTGACTGGCCGAGCTCAGAGGGTAGTGATCAGTGGTGCAGAGTCTAGTCGGAGGCCTGTAACTTGTGGTGTTCTCCAGAGGTTGGTGCTGGGTCCGGTCTTGTTCAGTATCTTCATCAATGACTTTGATGAGGGGATAGTGTCCACCCTCAGCAAGCTTGCTGATGACACAAAGCTAGGAGGAGTGGCTGACACATCAGAAGGCTGTGCTGCCATGCAGCGAGACCTGGACAGGCTGGAGAGTTGGGTAGGAAGAAACCGGATGAGGTTTAACAAAAGCAAGTGTAGAGTCTTGCACCTGGGGAGAAATAACCGCATGTACCAGTACAGGTTGGGGGATGACCTGCTGGAGAGGAGCTCTGCAGAGAAGGACCTGGGGGTCCTGGTTGACAACAGGTTGGCCATGAGCCAGTAGTGTGCCGTTGTGGCCAATAAGACTGGTATCCTGAGGTACCTTAAAGAGAGTGTGGCCAGTGAGTCGAGGGAGGTGATCTTCCCTCTCTACTCTGCCCTGGTGAGCCCACACCTGGTATTCTGTATCCAGTTCTGCATTCCCTAGTGCAAAAAAGACAGGGGTCTCCTAGAATTAGTCCAGCAGAGGACAACAAAGGTGATAAAGGTCCTGAAGCATCCCATATGAGGACAGGCTGAGTGACCTGGGTCTGTTTAGCTTGGAAAAGAGAAGACTGAGAGGAGATCTCATCAATGTTTATGAATATCTAAAGTGTCGGAGGCAAATGGATGGGGCCAGGCTCTTTTCAGTGATGTGCAATGATAGCATAAAGGGCAATGGCCAAAAACTGGAGCATTGGAAGTTCCACACAAACATGAGAAAGAACTTGTTTATAGTATCACAGAATTTCAGAGATTGGAAGGGACCTCAAGAGATCGTGTCCAGCCCCCCTGCCAAAGCAGGTTCCCTACAGTAGGACACTCAGGTAGGCATCTAGGTGGGTCTTGAATAACTCTAGGGAAGGAGACTCCACTACCTCCCTGGGCGGCTTGTTCCAGTGCTGTGTCACCCTCACCGTGAAGAAGTTCTGACACGTATTGCTGTGGAACTTCCTATGCTCCTGTTTTGGGCCATTGACCCTTGTCCTGTCACCACACACCACAAAAGAGTCTGGCCTCATCCTTTTGCCTCTCACACTTCAGATATTTATGGACATTGATAAGATCTCCTCTCAGTCTTCTTTTCTCAAGGCTGAACAGACCCAGGTCACTCAGCCTTTCTTCACACGGGAAATGTTCCAGGCTCTTTATCATCTTTGTGGCCCTCTACTGGACTCTTACTAGGAGATCTCTGTCTTTTTTGTACTGAGGAGCCCAGAACTGGACACAGTGCTCCAGCAGGATAAGGGAGGCAGAACCCTGGAACAGGCTGCCCAGGGAGGTTGTGGAGTCTCCTTCTCTGGAGACATTTGAGACCCATCTGGATGCCTACTTGTGACCTACTATAGGGAACCTGCTTTGACCAGGGGGTTGGACTGAATGATCTCTTTAAGTCCCTTCCAACTCCTGCAGTTCTGTGATTCCATGATTATCATTACCAGTGTTGAGCTCTGCAATATCAAAACACTCCCTAAACACAGAGCCACCCCACCACCTCTCCTTCTCTATCCCTTCTGAAAAGCTTATAGTCATCCATTGCAGCGCTCCAGTCATGAGAGTAATTCCACCATGTTTTGATGATGGCAACTATGTCATAATTTTCTTGCTGCACAGGGGCTTCTAGAGACTCCTATTTTTTACTCACATTGTGTACATTAGTGTAGAAACACTATAGGTTCAATAATTAAGATTACAACACTAATGATTATTTTCAAGTTTTGTTTAAACTGGTACTTAACAGACTATCACTTCTGCTTTTCCTTACCCCACTTCACTATGCCAGTACAGAAAGTGAGGAAATACCTCACTTATTCTTAAAAGAAGGAACTACTGGTAAATGCAGCAGTAGATCGATGTAGTGGAAATGCTACAGATGATTGTGTCTGCTTTGTTGTTTAGTGATTTTCACAGAGGAGCATTTTGCAAAGCAAGAAAACTCCAAAACAGAACATCTCGTACTCTTCCTTGTAAATTCACAGCTCTGTTCACCAGATATAAGGCTCTAAAAGGTCTGCCACCAACCAGGATGCCTAAGAGGTTGGAGCACTGCTGTTATTTGTTTGGAATCTCATGGATCTTGTTTGTGGTTTCCACCAATTCCCAATGCCTCCATCTGACAGGACAGAGAAGTAAATCAGAAAGGACTGATAAACTAAGTTAGCTGAAAACATACTGTATAGTGCTACAGTCCAATAAGTTACTTGCCAAAATTTCAATTTATTTAAGCATAGCAACAGAAAAACTCACAACATAATATGATGACTGTCCCAAAAATAATGCCTCCTGTCTTTCTATGTTGGCCCATAACATCAGAGGTGGATGTTGGTGGTATGGCAGTAGAAGTCAAACCTTCCTGCCAATGTTCTATTACATTTTGTTGCTATGGGAGAGATGTCAGTAGAGGGGCAGTCTGACAAAATGACACCTGACATGGAAGTGTGTATGAAGCAAAGGTGAGGAACTGAATTCCTCCATGTGGAAAAAATTGCACCCATTGACATTCATCTATGCTTGCTGAATATTTCTGGAAAACAAACAGAGGATGTGAACACAGTGAGGTGGTGAGTGGGGCATTTTGGCAGTGGCAACAATGGGTCATCTCTGCTAGTACGGTTTTTTACAAATGCAGCATGTAGGCTCTTGCTCATCACTGGAGAAAATGCATAGCTAATGATGGTGACTATATTGAAAAACAGTGTTTTGTAGCTGAGAATTTGGTCTATCAAATAGTGTTCTTGGGCT
The DNA here is from genome assembly GCA_013396635.1 of Penelope pileata. Taxonomy (NCBI): domain Eukaryota; kingdom Metazoa; phylum Chordata; class Aves; order Galliformes; family Cracidae; genus Penelope; species Penelope pileata. The sequence goes on from WBMW01001787.1 coordinate 14,388, forward strand.
CTTTGTATCTGTTGTAGTAGTTTCCAAGGAAATAAATAGGAGGCATTACTTTCAAAGAAACCTACATACAATGCTGTTGATACTCACAAAGTTAATGTACTTAAATCAAAACCATCAGCAAAAAAATATCATCACCTTGAACTGATTCTTAAACTATTTTCCTTCTCAAGGAAAACATCTGTTTCCCTCAAGCTTCCCATTAGGTTAAACTTACTATTAAATTATAAATAACCAGCAAGCAGTTCAAGGCATAGAATACATACAGTTACTGAATCAACTGAATAGTGATTTATAACATCAAGTAACAGTATCAAGCAACTTTAAAAGTGATGGGATTTAAACCATAGAAATCAAGAATCTATAATGGAAATAAGAATTATTTCTAAATAGATCATTTGTCCTGGTTTCAGCCAGAACAGTGCTACTGAGTGACAAGTGGGCACCCAGAGATCCAGACCAGGTTCGTCTGGAGGGAAGAGCTGCTACCTTTACAGCAGGTCAGCAGTGGGCAGGGCACAGCCAGCACAGCTGGCCTGGATTAGGCAAAAGTTTATTTCATATTGTGTGAGATCATGCAGAAGGGTATAAAGCTGTAGGAAGCTGGCTGGGGGAAGTTATTGCTTGAGGGCTGCTGAGTGTTGGTTGGTGAAACCTTGTGTAGTTAATAGAACAGGTAGTTCTATTGTTGCTGGATGTTAGGTGACGAGTAATGGCACTTTGTCTACATATGTTGTTATCATTGCATGTTTGTTCCCGTTTTCCTTTTCTGTCTTAGTAAATAGTTCTTAACTCAAGTTCTATTTTGTAACTAATTCTCTTTCCGCTTGGGGGGGAGCGAGCTGAGTGGTGTCCGGCTGCTGCTGGTTTAAACCACCGGGAGTTCTACCTCTCAGAAATGAGAGCAAAAGGGAATAGAGTAGTCAGTGCATCATAATTCTTCATACCTGCTACATGAATGAAATATACGGATTTTAAAAAATAAGACTGAAATATTTAGGACCTAAACTTTGTAGGCAATGTGATGAAAAATAATAATAATTAGAACATAAGCTACTGCAGTAACTAAGAGTTCATTTAATGCCTGTTTTTCTTATCCACATTGACGGCAAACTCTTATTTACCGTTACTTTTGTTAAGATCATTTATCAAAGCTGTGTTGAGATCGTGGGTGTAGACTTCTTAAATGTAGGTAAGTAAACCATAATGCAAGTAAAATATATCCTTGACTTTGAGTTGTTATGTTTAAAGTCGCGCTATGTGTGCTGTACATGTTGTTGGGCAGTATAACATTCTTTTTCTAAACAAATTGTCTGCCTCTCTGAAAAGCCTAGGTAAATATAGGTGATTTAGAAAGTCAGGGGACACTATAAATATACAAGGAAATTGCTTCAGCATTGAATTCAGCATATCGTACAAATTAGAGTATTCTGCTTCTGTCTAGCATACAGTTGTCAAAAACACAATTCATTTTTCAACATGTTCAGTACTCTATAGAAAATAATAAAGAGCTTTAGCAAGCCCTTGAAAAATCTGAAATGAAAGGAAGCTTGTCTACGTAGTCTATACTATGACTTTTATTGTTTATTTTAGTACCTTCATGTTCCAGTCACATTAATCTCTCTCCAAAAGGCTCTTGTTTGTTAATGTGTGACAAGGCACACGTTAACCTCCTTGCCTCATTAACTATAGTAGTTAGACAATGTGTAATCAATTATGTAGATAATATTTTCTTTTGGTGATGAATATTAAATACAGACTATCTACTTGTCATTCAACGCTGATCTCTCTGCAGCAATAACCTATTTATTTTATATGCAGTCTGGACCAGTCTGCATGGATAGTGGACAATATGTAAAGAATCTGGAATCCCTGACTGCCTACAACTGAGAAATATTCTTCATATGTTGTGATATTTGAGATATCAATCCTCCAAAGAAACAAAGCTAGAAATTCCATATAGGTGGAGTCTCACAATATTTGCTACCAAAGATGAGCAAAGATTTTTGGTTACAAGCAGGCTGAATATTTGAAGATACGAAAGGGCTAATTGGCTTTCAAATTCTTAAGTGTTAACTGGTACGTATTTTTGTCTATTTTTATTCAGTTCTGTAAGCATTTGCATACTCAGATTTAACTTAAACTCAGGATAATTGAAATGAAGGTGAAAATATCTTTTCCTAATTTGATTGCATTATGCCCACTGATACTGCGGGCTGTCAATGTACTTGTAAATAAGTTAGCTTTTGTCCATTTTACTTTTGACCAAAGCCCCTATGTGAGTTGATGTTCTCTTGGTGCTGCAGCGTTCCAATTTTTACTGTAAAATGACTGTAAAAAATTATTTACATAAAGAAGTAGAAAAAAGGAGATGATTTGTTGGACCTTCCTGCTACAGATTGGTAACGGATTGGGAAGGACATCAGAGGTTTTTCTGTTAACTGGAAGAGCCAACCTGAAAACTTGTTAAAATAAGCCTAATGGCTTGCAGTTCACAGAGCACTGTTAGCATTCCTCTGAAGGGAGGTGTCCTGCATTCACTAAAACCTGATTTTCTTCACAAGAAACAACATGGACTACAGTGAAACCTTTCTAATCCTGAATGCAGCATACAAATCTGAAGAGCAGTTCTAATGCAGATTTCTGATCATGCTTATTTTTCTGATATACCAGATGACATTCCCCCCCCCATTACCTGCTGCAAAAAACTACCTCCCAGTATTTTCTCTATTTGCTAATGAGAGGGAGGCAAAGTGTTCCCCATAGATTGCAAGAAGCTAGTGATCGGAATAGATCAAGGAATGTGTTTCCTTAGCTCAGCAAACAAGACTGCAGAAAAGCAAAAGAGCCCTTGCTTCCAGCAGAGTTGAACTTTCTCTCTCCCTGGGGCTACTTGTCCTATGATACATAATCTTCAGTATCTTCATGTAATCCTTTTGATCCATTTTCAATCAGGTATCCTTAATTTTTTTGTAAACATGACACAGCCCAGTTCCAGTATCCAGTAGCACTGTGTTCTTTAAAAGTAAATATGAACACAAATTTAAAGCTTAAATAAATATGATTTTTCATGAAGAACAAGAATCTCATTGTCTGGGTTGGCAAATTTACCTGAAGCTGTTTTTTTGATCTTTAATTGAGAAACTGAGCCTCCAGCGGCCAAAACACACACTTAAATGCTAAAGACATTGGGGCATTGGCATCTTCTGGAAACTGGCTATGGTTATTCCAGCCGTGCTTTTTTGCTGAAAGTCTGCTTTTAATTTATTTCCATAATAAAGAGCAAATAGCTGTAGCATCATAATGATTTGGGATTTGTTTCTAGCTAACAGGCCTCTGATGGCAATATAAATGTCATGGAAGCACATATCAAAGAAAGTGGAACCTGTCTGACAGGACAGCCAGCATGACTCTGGTAGGTGGTAGAAAATATTCTTTTAACCACCTCCAAAAGCAAAAGTGCTCCAATATGCCTCTCTCACTCCAGAGCTGTAATACTGCAACCTTTACATCATGCTTGCTCTTCTCTGTGCTTTTACAGAGAAGTATGTGAATTCCATCATTTTTCCTCTGGTAACACCCAGGTAGAATGTCCTTACTGGCTGCTCTACTGGAGTCTGAGAGGAAAAGAGAATATCAAGGGATTAACTACCCTCCCAAGAAGCAACTAACCTAATGAATAACTATGAAAGACTCTGCTACCTGGGACATAAATGCTTAGAAATAACCAAAAGAAAATCAACACTCTCTTGTTCCCAACAGTAATATCTCATTCCCAGACTTATGGTCATGCTAGCTCAGAGTTCAGATCCATAAATTTATCTAAAATGCACATTTTTTTTTTTACACCTTGGTTCAGCTCTTTCTTAGAATGAGTTGTACTTCTCAGAAAGAAATGTAACTAACATCTGGAGAGTTCATGTGTTGCTGTGTGTCAGCACAAATGAATACTGAGTCAAGCAAATGCAAAGCAGCTGAAGACTGCTTTGGCACTAGATATCCATGGGAGGAATATCACCTAAATCAGGTCTCTGCTACACTTTGCACTATTCACTGGTGCATTGCAGTTCAGTTTCAAAAGGTGAATTTGTTTTCCCCCATTACATTCCCAGTGCTCTTTTAATTTCACTTAGAAATCTTGAGCTGAGCACAGACAGAGACTTGCAGTAGATTCAAAATGAGCCCCTCCCTTTTGAAACAGCAAGGAAACACCATGACATACAAGGCTTACGGAAACTGGGCTTACTTTGTTTCACTCTGCCCAAATCTACTTTTTTCTCAACCGGCAATTCTATTGTCTGAAACAACATCTTGCTGTAGATTCTTTATTATTCTTTTGTGAACAATCCCTAATAAGCTAGTTTAGTCTCCCTTAATGTTTATGGTACATCCATGAGAAACTTTGAACGTTCTTCACTTCATTTGATGTTTAGTAAGTCTATAAATCTACATCCATAAATGGATTAGATAGCTGCTCCCTAATAATACACAATCTATGCTCTTAGTTTTATGTGTAACGTGACAGTGTATAGCCTAGTGTAGGGAAACAGTTGATCACAGCATGAACTGATGATTGAGCACATGGTGGAGGGGTGTGGCTGGCCTGGGGAATACTGGTAGATCACTTGCACCTGTGACTGGAAGGGGTGGACCTGGGGCAGGGTTGCCCCAGGCTTAGATAAAGGCCAGCCAGGCAGAGCGGGAAAGAGCTTAGGAGAGAGATCGAAAAGCTGTTGGAGAAGTAGCAGTACAAGAAAGGAGCTGAAACCCTAGCTCCAGATGAAATGAATGGCGTAGTTGTAAGAGTTTCGGGACTTCTTCCATTACACCTAGAGTAGTTCTATACCAAATGAAAAACCTGAATTCATTCTGAATTCATTCAGCATGTCTGAATTAAGAGTTTGCATCTTACAAATACCCTCTTAGAGTTTCTTAAAATTTATTGAAAATATTAGTAGGAGCAAGTTGTGTTCACAAGGTTATTCATGTGAAAGAAACAAAAATGGGCAGCAGCACTCCCAATATAAATCATTTTATCTGCGTAAATATTACTTATTTCAGATCTAAATTACCACTCTCTTATTCTGATCCAAATGTCTATATACTGCACAACTGAACAACATTAAACAATTGCAAGGTTCTTACCGCAGAGAGGTTTCACTTCTGATATTTTTGTCAATTTGTTTCATTGCTTTTAGACCATCGAAATTCTGAGACTTTACAGCTACACTGTTGTTGTAGCACAACAAAGAATCAGGCCAATAAAGTCTGAAATAAAGATCTTTTACTATACTGCATGCTGAGGACATTGTTCTTATTTATGGAAGTTCTTATCTTCATAGGACATTGGCAGGAATAAGAACAGCAGAAAAGGTGCTTTTTCAAGGATCACTTCTGAGCAACTTTGGCTTAGATTTCTTTCAAATACTTATTGTATTTTAGAAGCATACCAATTCTTCTGGGTTATAGTGTCTTTCATTTCAGAATGACATTCACTTTAAGACATTATGGTGTCATACAATAATTTATGTCACAATAACTGACTAATTTTCCTCTGTAAATGTCACTGCCTTGTTTATGTCAAAACTCAGGCATAAGACTTTAAAACATGCATTTTTTTTCCACTCCCTGTAAATAATCTATAATTGTTGATTATCATTGAAAATATTCCTATAAGAGATGTGTTGTATATTAGAGCATTGACTGTTTGGAGAGCACGGGGGCAGAAGACCCAAGTAAGAGTCAGATTTGTAATCAGGTCTTCATACTCTAACCCTAGATGTTTCTGTGGAAAAAGTATGTGAGAAATGGCTTAAAAGACTAAATTCTATTAACTAGTGACCTTTCCTCAAATAAAATACTTGAGGTGACCACAGAAGCGATAGACTACAATACTGCATGGTACAAGAAAGTAACAAAGATCAAAATGAAAATGGCACAAGTACTGGCTTAGCATTTTTTTCTTGAATGCATTTCATTGTTTTTCACCATTATTATCTTCCTCAATTTTGCCCGTTTCTACAAGCAACATTGAAGATAATTTCACTGCAAGTGCAGACAAAAGCAAATCATATTCAGTATTTATCCCAGAGTACAATAAATAATATGCTTTGTTCTTGTCAACACTTTCACCTGAAAAGGAGATAGCTGTCATCTGTATTCATTTAGAATCAAACAGTGAGTAGCAGATAACCGCTCTGTTCTAGACAAGGTTTGTACTAGTATCTTTCTAATGCTCTTGATTTCCTTTAATTTCTCTTAATTCTTAATTTAATTTGATTTCAAACCTTGAAGTCTTTTTAAAAAGAGTTTACTGTAATGTCATAAAACCAAGTGTGTAAATAATGCAACTTTTTAAAAGAAAGTCCTAACTCAGTCCATTTCTGGGACTTACCACAGTCTTTACAAATTCATCAGAACTCTCCTAGGAATTTGCTGAAATGTGTGAAAGGATTGATAGACACTTTAAGACAAGGCTGATCCTCCTCTCACTATGATTAAAGATGTAGATCAGTTTTGCTATTTTGGAGGGCAGAATGTTACAACTGACAATTGTAGGCCGTGAAAAGGAATAAGTTATCTTGGCACTCACCAGGAGGGGCTCAGAACTGTGTATGTGGCAAAAAAAAAAAAAAAAAAAGACAAAAAGTTGTAATAAATATCCTCAGACAGAGAGGTGAGCGTGACCTAGGGTGTAATAACCTCAGGTCAACAGACAGAGAGGTGAGCGTGACCTAGGGTGTAATAACCTCAGGTCAAACTACAGAATACATTACAAAACGGAGTCTCAATTGCTGCTCAGAGCACTTTAGAAAGCAGAGGAAAACATAAACTGAGACCCAGCACCTTAAATACCCTACTAACATCAGTAGATGCTCCATCCTTTGTCTGAAGTCAATATCAGGGATGTGATCTGAATCCCAGACTCTTTCTTTCTGTTAATGGACACCTCCATTCTAAAGAAAAAGAAGATGAAGTGATGAAGAAGTAGGTTAAACTCTTTTCCCTTAAACCTCTTTATTTTACATAGTAGCTATGCTACAGTTCTGCAGAGTGACACACCAGCCTTTGAAATGCAGCATTATGCAACATAGAGAAAAAGGAAAAGAAAAGAATGAGATCTTCAGGTGGATTTGCAGTAGGCAAGCTGTTGGAATTAACTGTGAATTTGGTGGCTGCTGTTGTTCTTGTGTCACTATCCCACTATTATTTAACCGTAAAGTAGATATTTTTCACTTTGAAGAAAGAAGGGTTTTTATTGTCAGGATTTCCATGTCAGTGTTTGAAACTTGGAAAAATTGTATTCTTCCTCATTCTGCCAGCCTAGTTGAGAAGACAAATTAGGTTATGAGTACTGTATATTTGTTGGGAAAATATATCAAGAATATTAAATGTTACCACTTTTTCAAGTATTTTGCTTCAGCACGTAGACATTAGTTTGTCCAGATGCAGGAATATTAGAAGGGAGGATGTTAGACTGACCATGGCTGCTAAAATGCTATCACACTACCTAATCAAATTTCTGTGTCAACTCTACTAATTAAATATGTTTTGCTATCAAACCACACAGCCCAGTGTGAGCACAACTGTCAATCTTGTGCACTGCAAACATCATTGCTAACAAAATATTTTCAGTAACAGTACGTCAGGGTAATTAAGGTTAATTATCTGCAACTACAGAGTTCTGCTATTGACACAACAATCTGCTTCCATGACAACCTGAAATTCATTTGATCTTTCTATGTTTTGAAAACATGAGCAATTTATCTTTTCTCATGCCCAGACCTAATGGAGTAAAAGCTTTTACAGATTTAATTAAATACAAACTATGAATACCTGTTGGATTTGCATCAGAAGTCTTGTATTTGGACAACCATGGCTCAAAAAGCTTTCTCAGATGATAAAATTAATATTATTTATCATTGCAAGAAATTCTGTTGGTTTCCTCTTGTTCTGCAGACCTGATAATTGACTCTATTCCACTCAGAGGAGAGATAACTTGTGTCTTTGGGCTTTGGCCAGGTGTTTAGCAGAGGCAGATAATTCAACCAGATGCAGTAACTGGCAATGAACAAGGGCAAATCAGTCTTGGTCATCATGTCTGGCAAGGCCGTATCAATGCTTTAAGCAAAACATGCCGGTTTCAAAACAAGACAGGGAAATAAAACTGAAAGGAATAAATGTAAGCTCTAAGTAGAAAGTGGTATTCGTGACTTGGAAATACACGTGGGATATCCTAAGTATTCCTAAAAGAGAGACAAAAATATTTTTTTTCTTTAGATATGAGAGCACAAAAACAAGGGGATAAAGGAATCTACCAGGAGGTAGATTTCAGATCAAATACTGATTCCACCCTAAAAGCTCCTGTGTGGCAGATGTCACGATCATCATAATCTCAGATATCCTGAATGGAGAGGACTCTTCTCAGTCAGCCTGTTTGAGGATAACCAGTTAATTATCCACCAGAGAACAAGCCTGGAGCCAGCCTGCCCATACGTCATCTATCTAAACAAAGAGGTACTGTGCTCTCACATGAGGTTAATCCTATTTGGAAATTTTACCATTAATCTGAGAAATCTTTTCTTCCTAAACTTTATATGAAAAGTTTCATTTTTGTCAAATCAACAGCTTGCAGAACACTTAAAACTAAAATGCTTAAAAATCTGGGAGAAGAGGGAAGATTAAAAATGCTGTTTTGATTTCAGACCATAGTGTACTTGAATGACAGAAAAAGTATAATTTCTTCATCTAAATCCTGAGTATTGCTTCCCCTCTTCTCCTCCCCTTACCTGGGTTAGAGAGACTGAACAAGTGAATTAACTTTGTACACTTATATCCTTACTGTTTTCTGATTAAGTTTGCTTATATGGCAGGGTGACTTTGGTGGACAGAACGCTTCACGTAGTCTTCAGCTGAATTTGGAGGTTTTCAAGTGTGTCTTCAGATGTTTATATCCTGAAATGTCACTAAGCCACCACTGCACACAGATAAATACAAAAGGCAAACATCTGATCCACATAAGACTAAGATGAAGAGCCTGATATCAAGATGGTTAGCTTTGACTATGAGGATGATAAGAACACTCTTCCATTTTCTTTGTGGGTTTTTTGATATGTTTTGTTTTTGCTTACCTCCATATTCAACTTCCTTTTTTTTTTAAAAAAAAAAACTTGTATCTCCCACACCTTTGTTCCCTTTGTCTCTTCTTTGCATTCATCTTCCCTGCATTGTCCACAAGTCACCTATTTTTTTTTGTTTGTCTCTTTATAACCTCCCATCATCACTTGTTCTTTCTTTTCCCATTGAAAATTTACAGTATTTGAAATATTTGTACTTTGATTCTATCAAAGGGATTATAAGGAGCTCCTGGGCTTTCTAGGGTACAAAAGGAAAGTCTATAGGGAGTGGAAAATGGAATGGGTTAGCTGGGAGGAATACAAAGAGGTGGTCCAAGCAGCCAGGGATCAGGTTAGGAAAGCTAAAGCCCAGGTAGAATTAAATCTAACCAGGGACATAAAGGGGAACAAGAAGAATTTCTACAGGTGTATTAATAGTAAAAGGAAGACTAGGGAAGATGTGGGCCCTCTCCGGAAGGAAACTGGAGACCTGGTCACGAGGGATGTGGAGAAGGCTTAGGTACTCAATGATTTCTTTGCCTCAGTCTTCACTGGCAAAGGCTCTAGACACACCACCCAAACTGCAGAAAGAGAAGGTAAGACCTGGGAGAAGGAAGAACTGCGTACTGTAAGTGAAGATCAGGTTAGAGACCACCTAAAGAACCTGAAGGTATACAAGTCCATGGGTCCTGATGAGATTCAGCCATGGGTCCTGGAGGAACTGGCAGATGAAGTTGCCAAGCCGCTATCCATCATATTTGAAAGGTCATGGCAGTCTGGTGAAGTTCCCACTGACTGGAAAA
>WBMW01001787.1:28132-42820 GCA_013396635.1 Penelope pileata
CAGTTCTTCCTTCTCCCAGTTCTTACCTTCTCTTTCTGCAGTTTGGGTGGTGTGTCTAGAGCCTTTGCCGGTGAAGACTGAGGCAAAGAAATCATTGAGCACCTCAGCCTTCTCCACATCCCTCGTGACCAGGTCTCCAGTTTCCTTCCGGAGAGGGCCCACATCCTCCCTAGTCCTCCTTCTGTCATTGATATACCTATAGAAATTCTTCTTGTTCCCCTTTATGTCCCTGGCTAGATTTAATTCTACCTGGGCTTTAGCTTTCCTAACCTGGTCCCTGGCTGCTTGGACCACCTCTTTGTATTCCTCCCAGCTAACCCGTTCCAGTTTCCACTCCCTATAGACTTTCCTTTTGTGCCCTAGAAAGCCCAGGAGCTCCTTATTCATCCACAGAGGCCTTCTGGCATTCTTGCCCACTTTCCTCTTTTTCGGGAAGACTGTATGCATCCTTTCATTTAGCTTTTCTGAGTTATGCCTTCAATAATTTTATCAATATTACATCACAATAACGGCTGAGACAGTATTCCTCTCCCACTCCTTGCTCCTTAGATTTAAATGTCCTTGTTTGAAAGTACCAAAACAATCTATTAGCATAAGCTTTTATGACAGTTTCCATTTGCCTTAACTATAAGCTTTGATAGTTTTGTCTCTGAAGACAAAGGAGAATCTTTCACATTCAAATCCAAGCAACTCTGTAAGTTGATAGTTATATCATGAAATAGTATTCAAGCTTTATTTCATAATCAATTAATTTTTCACGGAAAATACTGATAGTGAAGATGCATCCCAATGTTCTATCATTTGAAAAAAAATTACCTATTCGGAAGTACAAGAAAAGGCTTCATTTCAAGATCCAAAGAATAGAAATTGTCAAGTTTCATAAAATTACTATCTCATTAGATTCTACTTGATTTTAATGATATAAAAGAAAAAAAGTATCAAATCCTGGAAGCTCAGCCTAAATGTATACTGCCTCTTTCTGGCATGTATGTTCTGATTGACGTGAACACGTTTCATAGCCTAAAACTAATGTGGTTTTAGCTGTGCCTATAATTTTCAAATTAACCATATTTTGTGTAAAGTGTTTATAAACTGTGAAACTTTCATCAGACTTAGGAGCAGAACATATTACCCTATCTGGAGAGAGATGTTTTTAGAATCATGTTTGCTGGCTTTCTTTAGGCTTCTGTGGGAGTTTCATATGAAGATTTCTCTGCTGTTTTAGCTCAAGTATCGGTGCCCTGAGGGCACCAGTACACCTTAATTGCCTCAACCAGCCTCATCTGCCACTTCTGCTTCTCATTTCTGCTGCCCATTACCCAAGGAGCACCATTTCAACTCATTGTACTTGTGTTCAATCCTGACTGTACTTGGTTATTCATGAGCCTTCCTTGAAGGACTCTAGAGGACTGCAGTAGGTCACTTAATCTCCATTCCTGTCTCTGGTCCTGTCCTAATATTTTTGACTGGAGTCCCTGGATGGAACCTGGTATTGACTCATCTCCCGCCTTGCCTGGGGCTGTCAGTGGGCCCTGTTATCAGCACCCTGCTCTGACCTCTATTCAGATACTCTGGGATCGTGTCCTCAGCAGTGAGGGCACCATCACTGCCTGTGCTGAAGTCTTCTGTGACTCTGAGTTTGTCCTGTCCTGCAGTGAAGCCTCAATCTTGCTGACCCCTGAGGCCAGGATCTCTGACTGCTGGTGGTGTTTGGTGGTACAGGCAGAAGAGCACACAGCTGGCTACTGCAGGTCTGTTCATTTCTTTGTATGTATTAACTTTTTATTGACTAAATAGAGTTCCATTATTCATTGCAATGCGGTGTAGCACATCAGCTTGACCTTTTAGATCTTTAATGTTCTGCAACTGTGCCAACATATGATCTCACCCTGTTAGTGTTTTTTTTTTTTTTTCGATGTACTTGCAAACTTACTGGGCTATGCAGCTGGTGTAGATCAGGTAGCTCCATCAGAGTTGTTGGAGCTGTGCCACTGTGCCAGCCTGTGTCATCTAAGAGTATGACCCAATATAAGGACAAATTTCTTTTTTTTTCTGTCTTTTATTTTTCCAGAATTGGGAAAGGATATTTACCAAGAGATCCACAGCAGATCCTGAAGACCAAACTGGAAGGTGACAAGATTGCAAGTTGACACTTTTGGCCTCCAAATCTCCTTGTCCTGTAGTCCTTGTAATCATTTATACTCCATGCAGGACAAACATAAAACAATACAAACATGAGAATATATGTGTTTGAAGTTCCATTTCCAGAAATACAAAAGACCGTCTCAGAGGGAGAGCAACCAAAGCTAATAAAATCAGTGCTTACATGATGCAGGAAGTTAGAGTAGACAACAAACAAGCAGGCTCATCTCCTGTACATGATTTCATCTGTTTGTTAGACATGGGTGACACAAGTCAGGAAAGCTTTTGTAAACAGCTCAAACTACCACCTCTTTCTGAACAGATTCTGTGTGTTGCAGGTGGAGACAAACTTTCTGGCTTCTGGCTTTTCAGTAATTGCATTAAGGAGAGAGCCTAATTATTTTTTCAAGCTTAACTGTTCTTGGAACTTTCTCTGGGGGAATTCTCTGTTGCAGCTGCAGGTTTCCTCTGCTCCAACAGCACACTCAAAATCCTCTTGTATCGTGCTTGGAATCAATAAGGTCTGTCTGCCAGAATGATCCAACAGTAAGCACTGTCCCTGTACAATTTCATGAGCAGCTGGGTGGAGGGTGTCATTCCACAAGCTCTCTCTGTCTACGTGTAGGGTCCCAGAAACTGCCTTGTTCTCAGAGGTTCAGTTAATTCCGAACAATATCTGGAATTTGTTATTGCTGTTTTTCATTTGTTATGTGCTTCTGGGTTGAGAAACTGCCAAAATACCATGCATGGCAATCCTCATAGCTCTTTTCTCATGAGATTTCCTTTTTTTCTTCCCTGATTTCATGCAATTCCCCACTCAATTTTTCCATGCTCGAATGTTCCTGATAATTTGGACAAGAACTGATAGTTCTGAGCACTTATCTATGATCACAAGCAAGTATTCTTCATATTCATCCATTATTAAAATTTACGTTTCTAGAACTAAGTAAATAATACAAATAGTTATCATCCATATAGGTATTCATATAACTCCAAAAGCATATTTCAGTTCATTGTACACTTTTACTGAATGTTTGAGCTTTCTTGGAAGAGTCCTTGTAGAAAACACATTCTTTTTATTGCAGTTTGAATTTTGAACTACCTGCCAAATGCTTCAGCTACACAGCCAAGAGCAATGTGACTTTTCAATTTTTGATTCAAATTTGTAGTGTGCATTGCTGCTAATTAGATATGCAAGTATATATGTGCGTCTATGAGCAAGTAGGTATGTGCAAATATATATGCATATAGTGCTCCACTGCAGTAACAGCTTATTGAAGACACTCACAAATGCTTTGAATTAAAACACAAATGAATATTTTATAAACTGTCCTCAGGCATTTTGAAATGTGAAAATAGGGAAATTGATTGTTTACTAGGTTTACTGCAATTTGTTCAGTAAGTTCAATATGTCGGTCACTTCGAATAATCATAGAATCATAGAATGGCCTGGGTTGGAAGGGACCCCAAGGATCATCAGGTTCCAACCCCCCTGCCACAGGCAGGGCCACCAACCTCCAGATCTGGTACTAGATCAGGTTGCTCAGGGCCCATCCAACCTAGTCTTGAACACCTCCAGGGATGGGGCATCCACAACCTCTCTGGGCAGCCTGTGCCAGCACCTCACCACTCTCTCGGTAAAGAACTTCCTCCTGACATCTAATCTAAACCTTCCCTCCTTCAGCTTAAAACCATTCTCCCTTGTCCTATCACTATCTACCCGTGTAAAAAGCCAATTTCCCTCCTGCTTATAATCTCCCTTTAAATACTGGAAGGCCACAATGAGGTCTCCCCTCACCCTTCTCTTCTCCAGGCTGAACAAGCCCAGCTCCCTCAGCCTGTCCTCGAAGGGGAGGTGCTCCAACCCTCTGATCATCTTTGTGGCCCTCCTCTGGACCCGATGCAAAAGCTCCACACCTTTCCTGTATTGGGGGCCCCAGACCTGGACACAGTACTCAATAAAATGCCTCCTATTTATTTCTGTGGATACTACAGATGCAAAGAGCACAAGAGCACCACTTGATAGAGCAAATTCTCAGCTAGAAAAGCACTATTTTTCAATATAGTCACCACCATTTTTGCCAGCAATGAACAAGAGCCTGCATGCCATGCTCTTAAAAATCTGCACTATCATAGGTGATCCACTGTTGCTGTTGCCACTGCTGAAATGCACCACCCACCACCTCACTGTGCTTACATCTGTTGTTTGGTCTCCAGAAATATTACACAAGTGTCCAGGAATATCAATGGATGCCATTTTTTCTGCATGGAGGAGTTCAATGACACACCTTTGCTTCATACACTCTTCCATGTTAGAGGCCATGTTGTCAGACTGCCCCTCTGCTGCCATCTCTCTCAGAGCAACGATATGTAATGGAATATTGGTGGGAAGGTTCAACCTCTACTGCCATATAATGAACATCTGTCTCACATGTTATGGGTTATGAGGGAGGGGCTGCTGGCCGGTTGGGTATCGGTTGTTGGTCCCTTGCTTTGGGTATTATTTCTTGTTTCTTATCTTATATATATATATATATGTACTGGTATTTCTTTTATTCTCTCTGCTGTCTTAGTAAATAGCTTTTATCTCAACCCACAAGTTCTACCGTATTTATTCCTTAATTCTCTCCCCCATCCCACTTGGGAGGGGGGAGGGTGAGCGAACAACTGTGGGGGACTTAGCTGTCTGCTAGGTCAAACCGGGACAATGGGCCAACATAATTGTCTTAGTTTCTAACTGAAACTTTCTCTCAGTGTCTGCTACAGAGCTGTGTTTTGGAAAACAAGGAAAACAAGGCTGATAACACCCGGCAGCACTGAACAGCCCCAAGGCCCTTTGTATGTCTCTGCCAGGAGAGCGGAGAGGCTAGGAGGGGCACAGGGAGCTGGGAGGGGACAAAAACGGGGCAGCTGACCCAAACTGACCAAAGGGATATTCCATACCATAGGACATCATGTAATATAAGGAAGGGAAGTGAGCTGGGAGGGCCCATTTCCTTGGGGATTGGCTAAGCATTGGTCGCGGTCGGTGAGCGATTGCTTTGTACAATCACTTGTTTTGTATGTAATTATCATTACTGTTATTGTACTCTATTTCCCTTTTTCTGTTAGTAAATAGCTTTTATCTCAACCTTATTTATCTCTACCTTATTTCTCGATTCTCTCCCCCATCCCAGCTGGGAGAAGGGGGGGGGTGAGCGAAAGGCTGTGTGATGTTTCCAGGCCTGCCGGCTCAAACCAGAACAATAATAAAACAAGAAGCATTAATTTCCGAGAAATCCTCATATATGCCTTTACTTCTGTGACCAAAGAGTGACATTTCAGATCCTCTTAAGAAAATGAGGATTCATAACTTTCTTTTCTCAAAAAGAGTACGTGAATTTGCAAGCATTTAATAAGTCAATGTTGTTTTGGCTCATGTGTCATAATTACACAGGCATTATTCCCAGTGGCAAAATCCATTTAAGATGTTCCTATCCCTTCCTTTTGATAGCAGCTGCTGATTTCCACTCCCTGACTGCTTTCTTGGTTGTTCTTGCACAATTACTAGTGGAGTTTATTCATTAATCCTTTTTAGTCAACTCTTTTTACCCTGGTGGATTTTTCTTCAAAAAAACAGATGGATGTTTTCTGTCTGTAGCTTTTCCCTGATTTGATTCTTCTGTGTCTTTATGTCCTTGCAGTATTGGGAAGTCTGAGGGAAGCAGAGCTGATCAGGAGTATGGATCTGCTGCTGAGAAGTTTGATGCAAACATGGCTTAATGCACTAGAACTAGGCTTTGGTCATTCCTAGACCCTTAATTGGAAAGTGGAAATAGTGAGTGCAATTTTAATATTCATCTATTGAAATCAGTGCTGAACTTGTATTTTAGGTTTGGATGCCACATATCATGATAAAGAGGACAGAAAAATTAAGCTTCCTTAAGTGGATATTTTGTAGAAGAACATAACCGTATGTATGAGTGTTTTGTGTCTGACTCAGACATGGCCTGCTTCTGACACACAGTAAGTCCAACTCATGCTTGCTGCAAGTGGCTTGTGGTACTCAGTCCTGCACCTAGTGTCAAGATTTTAGATGACTACTCTGGAATACTGACAAGGATAAGTAAGAATTGCCGACAAGAGCATACTTCTACACTCAACAGCTCTTAGTCTGATCTGTGGCAAAATTCCTTTTGGCTTTGATATAAAAGGAATAAAATTAATATTTCTTGTTGTTTGCTGTTGGTGCTTTTTTGAGTTTTTTTTAACAGATTTTTTTCCTTCATTGACCTTGAGTTCCAGCTCTCATCTGATCCAGTGTTAAGAGTCCCAGCACTCTCTGCCCAGCACAACAGAATCTCCTTCAGGGCGCTGAAGGACAGGTGAAACACTTCAAGTTTACGTTGTAGAGGAAAGGAGTAGATGGGAGTAATTTCTTTGAGGTGAGCATGAGAAGAAATGGTAGCAGATAAATATCTGATGCATCCATCTGGTGGATTGCAGGTACTTTGTTACTGAACTTCTGTAACACTAATTTATTATAGGCCAAAGAATCCCATAGACTTTCATAGCAGTGTTTTATAACCATGAGGACCATAGCAAAAAAGGATGCAAAGCCTCAGGGAGCAGCAAGGACAGGCTCCTCCATAAGGGAAAGCGACCTAGGAGCCAAGAGTTGTGGCAGGTCACGGATATCACTGTCCAGGGAGCTGTTGTACTACATTCATGTGGTCTAGCATTGCTAACCACAGGCGGACAACAGTCTTCATCAACAAGACCACAGTAATGAGGCAGATCTGGGATCACATCAGAAAGTCAAGTCAGTGGTCTGGGACTGGGGCCAGAATCAGGGAGGTGTTAGACTGGGCACAGGCATACCAACAACATAGCTCATGTTAGCTGCAAGGGAAATGGCCTCAGCATAAAAGCAGCCCCCAAACAAAGGAGAATTGGGGCCCAATGAGGCTCTTTCTTCAAAGCTGTTCTTCCACAACAGGATGAACAAGTGAATTACATGGCTGTAATATATATCATACATATATCAGAGAGCTGACTGTCAGCACAGGAGGTGAAACACTTCCGGATGGGAAGATGCACTCAAGCTTCTGACACAAGGTTTTTAAGGATCTGCAACCTTACTTTATCAAACCAAGTGATGATACAAACAGAAAAAAATGTGCAGGCATTCAGGTTCATCAACTTTTCTGTATACACACTGTATCTCACCTCACCTTTCTTCTTCCTACTCATATGATTAAGAATAGCAAAGTGAAATGCTGTTTTCCACAGCCACTAAAGTGTGGGCTAGCAGATATTGAATTTATAAACCCCAGGGTCATTGTTATGTTGCTTTTTGAATTCATTGAAACACTTCAGTTCCTTAATGGTGACAAGATTATTATGATAAAATATTGTTATGAACAGTGAGTGAAAATAGAAATAAGATATTATGAGGTCTCACGATATTTTGTGTTGTAGTCTGTGTTTAGATTGAGAATCAGGGGGCTGATAATTTTGTAGAGGCTTTTTCATCTGAAAAGAATAAAGAAAATCATTCATCTCTCCTTTTTTCAATATAAGGGTACAGTCAATGGGGAACCTTCCAGTTGCCCAGTTAAGATATAACATTCCTGTTTATGGTGGCTGGAGAACATAAAAATCTTCACAGCCCTTGGCATGCCTTCCATGTGGGTCTTGGCACCCAAGACAACACCATGTCACCGAGAAAACTGCCATCTGTTTCAGTATGGTAACAATGCACACTAGCCAGCAATAATTTTGGAATAGATCATTAGTTCTTTCTCCTTGAAAATAATAATAATAATAATAGTAATGACAACAACAACAATAATAAAAGCAAGGTAGTCCTTTAAAATGAGAGAGATATTTTTGTTCTAGTTAAATGAAAAAATGAAGAATATGTACTTATTCAAAGTGTAAATTCTTTGAGAAGTCCAGAGTTCTAATTGTTGGAGTTGAAAAAAAAACTATTTAAGAAATGTAAAAACCCACTTTTTTATTTCAAGTTTGAAACATAGTGGCTCTCTGAGCCAGGACACACAAATTTAAGCTTTACCTTCTAGGATTTGGCATCTCGTGTATCCTGGCAATTAGTTTGGCCTGTAGAGTAAAATTCTGGGCCTGAGCTTGATTAAGAGAACACTTATGAATAACATCCTCAGAAAAATTAAGACCATGGCCAGGACCAAGGCCACAGCATCTGTGAAGTAGGTATGCTCTATGGCTAAGCTGTTCCATAAAACAGAAGAACTAGGCAGCTCATAACTCTTTACATTGATAGCAGTCATCACTCTTCTTTCACAACTTGCTATGCCCAATTGGAAATCCCTGAAATTTTCATTACACTTCTTTCTAAGTACATTTGCCAATTTCAGTGGAAAACATCAGGCACTGTAGTATATTTATGAATATGATGCTATTGATACAACAGATGAATCATGGTTTTGCATGAGAAGGGAAAGACCAGCCTATTTAATCCTCTTTGAAAAATGGAAATTAAAAAGGATGTTACCTACACAGGGCTAGATTTAGTAGTTGGCAACGTTGTCCATGGCAAGGGAATTGTAGATGATCTTTAAGATCCTTTCCAATCCAAGCCATTCCATGATTTTATGATTCTATGAATTGACCATAAAGAGTAGGCTTATCAATAGAGAAGTCTTCAGGGTTTCCAGCAAAGCACTCCCGGCACCCTGCGTCAGTCCTCAACTAGTGAAGGTGCTGATGCCCACCAAATCCACATTAGAAAGTCACGTCACCTTAAACGAGATTCACTGGCAAGAACCTTTTAGGAAGGCAGTAGCAAGGCTGCTATTTCCATCCATTAGTTTCCTCCTCCCACTGGAGTGAGGAAACCTTTTCTAGTATAGTCATCCAGAGTCTTCCTATGCACAGTGAAGAGAAATTGTCACTCTCAGGAAGTGCTGCCTCGTATCTTAGAATACTTCTCTCATCTAAGAGGGCTCTGCTATGTATGCGTCTGTTCATTGACACAAAGTCACGGTGCTTCAATGAGATACCTTGCTTTTAAAGTGAAAAGAATCCCATCCTTAATATGAAAGACAAGATACAGTTAGACATATCAGAAAGTAATCCTGCAACAAACTATATGGAGTAGGTTTTAAACAGGTGGGATATTTTTTTGTCTGTTGTTCCTGTATCCCACAGAAAAGAAGGGCAAGTATCTCAGTATGCTGCTAAGCAGGAAGTGACAGATGCCCATGAGGATCTCCACCTTCTGAAATGCAGAAGTTTCATTTTCATAGCCAAAGGTCCAAAAATATCTCAGGTTAGTTTATGAGGTTTTACAAACTCACCTATACCAGAACATTTGTATGCTAGAACTGCTTTCCCTTGTAAACTTGAAGGGGTGGTTCCCACAATAGTAGGGTCAAGTCCCTAACTACATCTATCTTTGTTCTGCAACCACTTAGAAGAATAGCAAGCAGTTATTTAGCTCCAAGGGATATGTGTATCTCTGTCCTTGTCAAGAAGCCAAAATTTTCTAGAAGCAGATGGAGTTCCTTGTTTTCTGCTAAGAACTTCTGACATGTGGCTCAGTGCTGGTCTTAACAGTCCTGGGCTCTTTAACTCTCTAGTGCATGAGTGGCCAACCTTTTGGCTTCCCTGGGCTTCACTGAGTGAAGAGAAATTGTCTTGAGCCATATATGAAATATACAATATAGTTAACGTATATAACTAACAAAACTGATTTTATATTTTATATTTTTATTGAAACATAAAAAAGAGCAGCAAATACATGAAACTAGTGGGATATTTGACCTTGTTTTTGTGAAACTAATGCATCAGTCTGGCTCAATGGAAGTGGCTGCAATTCTTACTAAGTTCTCAAGGAGCTCATCAGAGGTTTTTGATAAAATTTTACTCTTTCTGTACTTCACCCTTGAAAATAGTTGTTCACAAATGTATGTGCTGCCAAAAAGTGACGACATGAATAAGGCATGATTATGAAGCGAGGGATATATTTATCTGGCAAGAGTAGTCTTATAGAAGTCCAGTAGAGAGATATGGTCAAATTTTTTTTGAGTTGAATATCTTACTACAACTCTATACATCCCATTTAAAAATTTACAGGTAATGTATTTATGTCAACTGAAAATGGAGTTGCAAATATACCAAAAACTTGATGTTTTCTTTGGCAACCTTGAAACCTATTCTCAAATTCCTTTATCAAAACAGAAAGCAAGGCTGCATATTTTTCACTGTTTTTGACTGTGTTTAGCCAAAGTATCAAAATGCTTTAAATTATTTGCCATAACTTGAATTAGCACTACACTGTACTCTTCCTTTGTCCTAGCTTCAGCTCAGACAGTGCTAGTTGCTGAATGATGTATGTGCACCCAGGGCCAGGCTGGGCCACTTGATGGGGAAAAGGCACCACCACAATGGATCCACGGCAGCAGGCGGCAGACCACAGTATGAGCTATGCTGGGCTGCATGCGGCCCGCAGCCCACAGGCCACGGGTTGGACATGCCTACATGGCTGTCCAAGGAAAACTGGTAAAAGGACTTTTCTGTGCCAGATGGAAGAGTTAACAAAACTAAGGCAAGGAATATAGGCTGGGTGTTCCAGAAGTAAAGGACATTTTACAGCTGTCTGGAAGATGCCTCTGTTAAGAGGCCCTATCCAAAGCTCATTATTGCACTATCCAACAGAATTTTAAGGAGATGTTATGGGTTGAGCTGGCAGGCCTGAAAACACCACACAGCCTTTCACTCCCCCCCCCCCCCTCNCGGCACCCTGCGTCAGTCCTCAACTAGTGAAGGTGCTGATGCCCACCAAATCCACATTAGAAAGTCACGTCACCTTAAACGAGATTCACTGGCAAGAACCTTTTAGGAAGGCAGTAGCAAGGCTGCTATTTCCATCCATTAGTTTCCTCCTCCCACTGGAGTGAGGAAACCTTTTCTAGTATAGTCATCCAGAGTCTTCCTATGCACAGTGAAGAGAAATTGTCACTCTCAGGAAGTGCTGCCTCGTATCTTAGAATACTTCTCTCATCTAAGAGGGCTCTGCTATGTATGCGTCTGTTCATTGACACAAAGTCACGGTGCTTCAATGAGATACCTTGCTTTTAAAGTGAAAAGAATCCCATCCTTAATATGAAAGACAAGATACAGTTAGACATATCAGAAAGTAATCCTGCAACAAACTATATGGAGTAGGTTTTAAACAGGTGGGATATTTTTTTGTCTGTTGTTCCTGTATCCCACAGAAAAGAAGGGCAAGTATCTCAGTATGCTGCTAAGCAGGAAGTGACAGATGCCCATGAGGATCTCCACCTTCTGAAATGCAGAAGTTTCATTTTCATAGCCAAAGGTCCAAAAATATCTCAGGTTAGTTTATGAGGTTTTACAAACTCACCTATACCAGAACATTTGTATGCTAGAACTGCTTTCCCTTGTAAACTTGAAGGGGTGGTTCCCACAATAGTAGGGTCAAGTCCCTAACTACATCTATCTTTGTTCTGCAACCACTTAGAAGAATAGCAAGCAGTTATTTAGCTCCAAGGGATATGTGTATCTCTGTCCTTGTCAAGAAGCCAAAATTTTCTAGAAGCAGATGGAGTTCCTTGTTTTCTGCTAAGAACTTCTGACATGTGGCTCAGTGCTGGTCTTAACAGTCCTGGGCTCTTTAACTCTCTAGTGCATGAGTGGCCAACCTTTTGGCTTCCCTGGGCTTCACTGAGTGAAGAGAAATTGTCTTGAGCCATATATGAAATATACAATATAGTTAACGTATATAACTAACAAAACTGATTTTATATTTTATATTTTTATTGAAACATAAAAAAGAGCAGCAAATACATGAAACTAGTGGGATATTTGACCTTGTTTTTGTGAAACTAATGCATCAGTCTGGCTCAATGGAAGTGGCTGCAATTCTTACTAAGTTCTCAAGGAGCTCATCAGAGGTTTTTGATAAAATTTTACTCTTTCTGTACTTCACCCTTGAAAATAGTTGTTCACAAATGTATGTGCTGCCAAAAAGTGACGACATGAATAAGGCATGATTATGAAGCGAGGGATATATTTATCTGGTAAGAGTAGTCTTATAGAAGTCCAGTAGAGAGATATGGTCAAATTTTTTTTGAGTTGAATATCTTACTACAACTCTATACATCCCATTTAAAAATTTACAGGTAATGTATTTATGTCAACTGAAAATGGAGTTGCAAATATACCAAAAACTTGATGTTTTCTTTGGCAACCTTGAAACCTATTCTCAAATTCCTTTATCAAAACAGAAAGCAAGGCTGCATATTTTTCACTGTTTTTGACTGTGTTTAGCCAAAGTATCAAAATGCTTTAAATTATTTGCCATAACTTGAATTAGCACTACACTGTACTCTTCCTTTGTCCTAGCTTCAGCTCAGACAGTGCTAGTTGCTGAATGATGTATGTGCACCCAGGGCCAGGCTGGGCCACTTGATGGGGAAAAGGCACCACCACAATGGATCCACGGCAGCAGGCGGCAGACCACAGTATGAGCTATGCTGGGCTGCATGCGGCCCGCAGCCCACAGGCCACGGGTTGGACATGCCTACATGGCTGTCCAAGGAAAACTGGTAAAAGGACTTTTCTGTGCCAGATGGAAGAGTTAACAAAACTAAGGCAAGGAATATAGGCTGGGTGTTCCAGAAGTAAAGGACATTTTACAGCTGTCTGGAAGATGCCTCTGTTAAGAGGCCCTATCCAAAGCTCATTATTGCACTATCCAACAGAATTTTAAGGAGATGTTATGGGTTGAGCTGNCAATACAACCCTTGTACACTACAAAACTGGTTAGGCAGAGTCTCAGAGGAGGATCATTCTGGAGTGTCATGAAATCATAATCAAGGGGAAAAATGGGAAGCCTTGCTGCAAATCCTGTACTGTAGACAATGAGGTATGACAATATCCTTTCCCACACTGCGGCATGACCCTGAGCATCACAAAAAGAATGCTGCAATCACAGAGAAGATTATTCAAATGTGAAAATCAAGTCTTTATGGTTGAAGCTGACACTTTTTCACTCTGATCTGCTAATAAATTTTGGCTCCTGCCTGATCCATCATACTGCTAGCTGTAAAGATGCGCTAGGAAAAAAATAATCTAGGCAGTGTAGTTAAAAGCCTGCCATTCTCTTTAAAAGGTGTGCATTCTGCATGGTCCATTGAGGTAGCCTGGGAATCAGCTGGTTTCATTATTTTCTTGTTACTGATTGGAAGAGTTTTGTGCAAATGTTTTAGCAAATATTCTCATGTATTTTTTTGCTTTTATATGAGTTTTTCTAATGAAGTAAACATTGTTCTAATTATGTTAAACTTTTCAATCATAAATCTGTTTCTTTTCATAACACCAGACTCTTAAGGTTATGGCTATCCACACAGGTATAACTTGCAATATTCCACACCAAACAATGTGCTTTCAGGTCTTCAGTTTAAAGTCTGAATGTATTTTTCAAACACACTTGGAATATTTAGATGCCTGGCTTCAGAAAACTAACAGTGAACTGTATGACAGCTTTCTGTGTAGCTCGCAAAGCTGTCATTGGATTTATATACAGATATGCATATGTACACACAGGAAAAAATTTTCAGAAAGCTTTTCTCTTATAGAGCACATCCAGCTTCTTCAGAGAAGAGATGTGAGATCTAAGTACATCAGTTGTTGCCATCTATACAAAGGCATGTTTGAAGGCAATTCTGTTGTTTTAAATGAAATGGAATATTTTGATCTCCTTACTCTTAAGAACAATCATAGAAGTTGTTTCACACACAAATTGTAATTACAAAGATTTTTTTTGACGTTACATTGATTATGACTTTATCAACATCACTTGCTGATAAACTGAGTGTATAAATCACAACAGAAATATGTTCTAAAAAATCATAGAATTTCATAGAATTTACCTGGTTTCAGGGAAGGTTGTTAATGTTCATTTCATTTAAATGTCTATGTTAAAGAGTGGATATGTTATATATCTGTGTTGAAGAGTGGATAGACTGTGAGGAGTTCCCTCTGAGAAATGGTCAGGAGCAGGTTCAGAGCTTGCGGGTCAGAATTAGAGATGGAACTGATAAAGGACAGCTAGTGGTAGGGGTCTACTACAGGCCACCTGATCAAGGGAAGCCTGCTGATGAGGCTTTCTTCCTTCACAGGCACTCATCCTGATGGGGGATTTCAACCACCCAGATATCTGCTGGGAAAGCCATATGGCGAGCTGCAAGAGATCCAGGAGACTCCTCGAGTCCATGGATGATAACTTTCTGGTTTAGGTATTGGACAGACCAACCAGAAGTGACGTGCTACTGGACCTGGTGCTCACCAATGTGGAAGAAATCATTAAAGGCGTTAAGATTAGAGGCAGACTGGGCTGCATTGACCATACCCTGGTTGAGTTTGTGATCTCGAGGAACATGAGAAAGAACTTCTTTATTAGAAATAGTGTAACCAGCAGGAGCAGGGAGGTGATCATCCCCCTGTACTCAGCTCTGGTGCGGCCGCACCTCGAGTCCTGTGTTCAGTTTTGGGCCCCTC
>WBMW01001787.1:43872-66524 GCA_013396635.1 Penelope pileata
AAAAGGTGGGCCCGTGTGAACCTAACGAGGTTCAACACAGCAAAGTGCAAGGTCTTGCACTTGGGTTGAGGTAATCCCAGATATGTATCCAGACTGGGAGAAGAATTCCTTGAGAGTAGCCCTGCTGAGAAGAACCTGGGGGTCCTGGTGGATGAAAAACTGAACATGAGCCAGCAGTGTGCTCTTGCAGCTTGGAAGGCCAATGGTGTCCTGGGGTCCATCAGGAGAGGGGTGGCCAGCAGGGAGGGGGAGGTGATTGTCCCTTTCTACTCTGCCCTTGTGAGGCCCCATCTGGATTACTGTGTCCAGGTCTGGGGCCCCCAAAACAGGAAAGATGTGGAACTGTTGAAGAGGATTCAGAGGAGGGCCACAAGGAGGAGGGCCTATTTTTTATTTTGAAAAAGTTTAATTGAAAACTGCTTTAACAATTAAATATCCTTCATTTTTTTGGAAAAAGTGTTCTGAAGTAGTACAAGATTCTGTTCAAATGGATGTATCAAGACAAATAAAGAATCTACCTTGCTTATTTAATGTATTCCTTGATGAGTATGAAGGGCTTCACTCTCTGAAGAAGATAATGTAGTGTCATTCTGAGTGTCAGACAATCGTAGTTCCTGTTTTAGATGAATTAGGCAAGAATGCTACTTTCCATCATCATCTGTTCTATTTTTTGCATACAAATATATTAATATGTATTTAATTTCCATCATCCAAAAATAGCTTGAAAAAATTAATTCAGAAAAATCAAATAGAATCAAATAGAAATAGAATCAAATCAAATAGAAAAAGAAGGATCCTAGATCTAGTCTAGAAGTAGCCAAGCATAATACTAAAACAGTTATTGAAATTGAACTGTTCTTCAGCCAAGCCTGGGATTTAGGAGTCTCGCTCACAGTTATTAACCTTTGAATCAACAATAGTGTTATAACATCTACCAACACATTTGTACATTTGTCTGCTCATAAACCACTTCCTAGCCTTGTTTGTCATTTGAAGGCTGATTGTAATTATAAAACACTGATGTTACCAAAACTCTACTTTGAAGTAGGATAGCAATAAATCATAACTCATCACAATCAAAACCCTGAGAGCAATGTATGGAATAAAATCTGTTCTGCTTAAATCAAGATCCTCAAAGTGAAATGTGTCACTTGTTTGACTGGAGGAAAAGACAATTCCATAAAATTGTTGGTTTTGTGTCATAGTGCAGGTTTATTTGCCTTCCTGGATTAAAGGCATACATGTACTTAACACATCAGATCCAGCCCACCTCAAGCTGTTGCTGACGGTAAACATAATTTCTTTTTGTAATAGCTGCCCGTTCCTT
Organism: Penelope pileata; assembly: GCA_013396635.1. Lineage (NCBI taxonomy): Eukaryota > Metazoa > Chordata > Aves > Galliformes > Cracidae > Penelope > Penelope pileata. The sequence goes on from WBMW01001787.1 coordinate 45,200, forward strand.
TCTGAGACGTCTGACTATGCCTAGCTGGACACAGCTTTTAATAATCATCTTGAGCTGCTTCTTGGCACTAGAGTAAGTGCCACAGATTTGTAATATTGCATATGAAACTCATTCAGATTGCTGACGATGGTCTAGTATTAACAATTCAGTTCCCCTCATGACAGTCTTTGCAGTAAACTCTTCTTGAGTGTTGGGATTTGTTTGTTTTTTAAGTAAAAGAGAAATGAAGGACATAAAAATACCATAGAAAGGCGTTTAGAATAACTGATCCGGAGCAAATAAAGATCTTTAGCCATTTTACAAAGAATACATTTTATTAGCATGAAACCACAACACTTAAAACGTTTTGCTCCCTACCTGTAAGAGGTAGCTGGACCTCATTTCAGGTTCTGAAGGGTGATCACTTGTAAACACTTCCTCACCAATTGTGTCCAAGAAGGAAGGGAATGCACAGGGGTTGATGTTGGTGGAGGAGGTTGTTAGCTGTTTTTGAGAATTTGTGTTTCCCACCTGGGAAATAGAAAACCTATGTGAGAAAGAGACATAGGAAGCTACTATGTGCAAGTGCTTCAATTTTCATAGTATATGAAATGACACAAATACAGAACAAGAAAAAAGAGTGGTGCTCCTTTTTCCCAGCCTGGAACTAAATTTTTCCTTTTCCTTCCTTTCTGTGAGTGAAAAGATTTTGAGTCGCCTCTCTGGCTATAGCTATGCCTCCAGCAAATGTACCACTCCACCTTCTACTCCAGATTGGTCCTCTCTTTCAAAATCAAAAAGAAAGAGGACAGGTCTGGAAGAGTAGAAATTTAAGTAAAAGTTTGAGTCAAGAATTCTAACAAACTATGTTGCAAAACTGTTGAAATAGCTTATTTTACAAAAGTTCTCTATCTCTAAGGTTTTACATAAGGTATGTCAAGTCTCCTGAAAGCATTGAGCTTGTCTTCAAGTTTTGTTCAGTGGTAAAGGTTTGGCCCTTTTTTATGTCTCTTGAGTTTTGAACAAAATCAAAATTTCTCTGAAATTATGAAACATGGAAAAAAATAAAACAAAATAGTCAGGAAATGGGAAGTCTCCCCAAAAATGAGAGCAAGAGAAATATTTTTTTTGTGAAATTCAGTACAAAACTGTGAAGACTGACAACTCTAAAATTCTCTGGAAAAAGCGGTTCTTCTTGAGTTAAGTTAGTCATTGTAATTTTAAATAGTTGCAGTCACTGTGCCATGAAGTTCTATTAAAACAACAACAATAACAACAAAAAACATTTTTGCTGTCATTGGCTGGTGGCAAAAGAGAAGAGCAGCCACAGAGAGATCTTTCTGTGGATAAAATTTCTGCCTAGAACTCTTCTAGTGATGCTTGTAGAGTCACTGCAACTAGAGCATAGCCTGGAACTCGAATGACAAAACTGAGGAAGAGATTTGTCATGGTCTTTTTCTCTTTCTTATTACTTTAGACTAAAATGTGGGTTTTTTGTTTGTTTTCCTGTTCATGGCAAGGCATTAGAATTGGATAATCTTTGATGTCCCTTCCAATCCAAACCATTCTATGATGCTATGATTCTGATTCTATTTTTTACAAATAAAAAGTAGACAAGTGACTTACAGAACCTAGGATATCTGTTTCTCAAGATGTGAACTTTAGACTGCGTGGTAATGCATCTAAGTTTTTATAAGAGATAAACTTCAATACATAGATCATCCTCAGCATTTCTTATCTAGAATCTTTAGGTAGCTCTGCACCAGCATACACCAGCATCCAGATCACTGGATTTTGGTGGGGATTGGAAAGTCTCTATGCTGTGTCGGTACAGCTCAGCAATAGACAAAACATTGGTGTGATATCAATGCTATTCTAACTTCAAGAGCAAAGCACAACACTATGTGATCTTCTATGCGGAAAGTGAACTCTATCCCAGACAGATCCAGTGCACTCAAATTGGTCTCTGTCTGGTAGGAAGCACTTCAGTAGCTAAGAGCTATCATTGCAGCCCTCTCCTATTCACTGGTAGACAGCAAGCATGCTGTGGTTCTTCCTTCTCGCCAGATAAACTTTCTAGATTTAGTGTTGCATTCTTGATCCTTCTTCCCTTGTCTGCAGAAAAGGATTACTAAAGAGTGCAGCTCTTAGTGGCAGTGTTAAAAATAGCAGTTGAGGCTACAGAAAGAGGAAAATGTACTCAAGAACAGTGGTGGGGAGTGGAGCTGGAAGCAGGGTTAAGCAAACTTCAGCTGAAGTGTAGATTCTCATCTTCCAAAAGTTATGGATAAAGCAGACAAACAATTGTCAGCATCAAATCTCTGCTGAATGTGTTTTTCTTAAAAACTCTCCTAAAATGCTAATAATCTCTGAGTTTTCAACAAATAACATTTATAATACACATCTCCCAGAGCATTTTACTTGGACATTTTTGAAGGACAAAAACTTAAAGTAAACGCATCCACTGACTCATTTCTACCTTGTGGCTTAGTTTTTCAGCCACTGTTTTATATGATTTCAGCCCTTGGTTCTTTGTTGTTGCAGAGGCCTCAGGCACTGGTGGCTATTCAATCTCTCCTGTTCTTCATTTGTGTTATTCAGTCTGATCTCCTGGGAATAGAAACATTTCAGCTCAAAAGTCTGGACTTGGAATGAGGGGATTTGTGTGATGCTTAATAAGCAATACTACACAGGAGATGATTTAAAGTTCTCTTATGTTTTTTGAATTTTCTGAATGTGTGAAAATCTAATCAATCAGGGTTATCCACCTCTCCTAATAATAATAGGGTTGTTACTCATATATATATCTTTCAACTTCCCTGAATGTGACTATTTTCCCTTTTCAGAGCATCTGAGTTATCATATCCTCTGACTTATCTGAGGATATGTATATATCTGAGTTATCATCTCATCTTCTGGTGTTGATTTCATCTCTTGTTACTTGTAACTATCTAAACTTCCTTTTTTACAGATTTTCCTAACCTGGAAACTAGCTTATATCTTTTATGAGGCAGAACTGACTGCAGATGAGACCACACTTGACATGTGTCTTTATACCATTTTCTGCACTATTTATTCCATGTGTCCTAAGGTTGCCCAGATCTGTTATCTAACAGCTAAACAACACCCTCTCTTGCACTGGTGAGGGGGAAAAAAAGGAGTATTTAACATGTACTCATTCAAAAAAAAGAGGAAAACAGATGGAATATTTGAATAGCCCTAACCATTATGCTTCAGTGTCAGAAATTTAATTTGTCTTTCATGGGGTGCACCCATAGCTTTAGAGTTCCAAACCACCAGCCTGTAGGCTCATGCCAACCCATAAAATATGTGAAGCATTGCCTTTCAAATTTAGTTGTTGTTGTTTTTTTTAATAAAGAAACTTTTATTCTCCATCTTCAAGCAGATTTTATAGCTGCTCCCATCCTTACAGCAAATTGCTTCCCCTCCAGAAAAATAGCAGTATAGAAAAAATTACATTTTAATAGTACTAATCTATATTGTTCTGTTTTGTTTTTAAGCTTAAAAGCTAACTTTCAATAGAAGAAAGTATCTTTTAAATAGCAGTGACTAGGGAGGGAATAAGGAGTCAAAATCAGCTTAGACAGACTATAAGATTTTCTAGGATGATTTAAATTGTATGTGTGAGTCTAAATAATATGGAACAGAATCAGAGAACTGTATAAATCAGATTAAAATGTATCTTTAATTTATTCCTCTTCCATATGTATATGTAATTTATTTATTTTTTCCTTAGCTATTTGTATTGTACGCCATTAAGGGATGGGTGGAGGAGGCTTTGGCACTAAATTCTGATTCTTTCTCTTCCATAATTTCTAGTAAGTCCTTGGTTGAGACCTATGCCCCATTTCTCAGATATACTTAAATAAATAAATATTCCCGAATATGACAAAAATGGGAGAATTTACTACAGTCTTGATCCTTGACAGTCTTCAGCTCCTCATCTCAAAAACAGAAATAAAATTACTTTCCTACTTTATAGAGTAAAAAACACATGAAAGACAGTAAATGGCTTGGAATTAGTCTGTTTCAGCTCAATTTGACAGCACAGAAAAATCAGAGACAAGTGCCTGTGAATTTTCATAAAAAGCAGTAGCTGGGTAGAGGAAGAAGTGCTTTCATTATAGAAAATACAACTTAGTTCCCTATCCACCTGAAAAGGCAGCAACCAGCTGAGCGGGCTGCATATGCATAGCCCTAAACCAGCTGGGATCACTGCCTCAGCTAATCGGTAAGGCGTATGGAGGGCCACCATGGAGAGGGAAAGGGAGTTGTTGTTGGTGTGGTAAAGAAGGTGGGAATGGAAATTACGGAACAAAGTATGAATCCTTAGGAATCCAGGCATTCAGAGCTGTTCTGCTTGCAGTTTTTGTTTTTTTTTTTTTTCAGTTGTTTTGGAATAGTTGGTACAATCAAACCTCTTTCTGTGAGGGCGAGTGTAAACAGAGTGAAAAATGTGGCAGTTGCTAACTTGAACCTTATAATACAGAAAAGCAGATCCAAGACTGGTGTCTGTGTCACTGAAAGTCCTGGGCAGAAGAAAGTGCTGCCCTGTGAGTATGTGAGGTAGAGGCTAGCTGTTTGGTAATAGGAGAGGTTATATGGTTGCAAGCCTCATGTTTGGTTTGTGAGGCTTAACAGTTCTGCTGTCTGTTTGGGGCCAACCTAAAAGCAGCCAGTGTTATCTGTACATTGCTCTATATATCGGCCCTCCTCTTTTCCTCAGGGGTGAAATAAGGACAGACTTTCAGTCAGACCTTACCATGTTTCCCAGCTTTTGTGGGTTTCAGTCAGCCCCTTCTAGTTTAGTGTAGGGGATTGTTTTTATTGTGGTTTGAATACTTAAGGAATGTACTCTAATGTACCATTGTAATTTCAATTGGTTTGCATGTCAGTCTGATTATACAAACCCCCTTGGTAAGTCCATTAGACCGTGTGTAAGATTTACCCTCTCAGTTGCATTTGTAGCCGAAGGGAAGGCAGGGAAAAAAGCTATTGTGCGAAGAAATAACTGATTCTCAGTCAAATGTAGTGATGCATGTCACTTCGTTGGAGGGAAGCAATGGGACCCCTGGTCTGAAGTACACGAAAATATTTGGATCTACTGCCAAGCCCCTTCTGTGCCCATTGTTCACGGAGAAGCCTGCAGTGGCAGCCTCTACATCTGAGGCTGCAGGCTCTGGGGGGCTTCTAGTCCAGGATATTTTTGAATATCCATCACTTAATAACAGTTGTTTATCTAACTCTTTGAACAACATTAGTCAGCTTCTGAACTGGGGCTCATTCCTCTCTGGCATTATGCCTTGTCAATGTGGTTATGCATATGCTCATGTTTGACAAAAATGTGATCATTACAGTGCAGTAAACTCCTCATGCTCCTGATCGCGTAAATATTCTTGGAGGCAGGATTTACCCTTGCAATATTGAGGCTCCCAAGCAAGTGAGTGCAGATCTAGCTGCTCCCTTGGACTTGTGCAGATATACAGGAGATGAGCACCTAACCCAGAAACAGAACATTTCCTACCCCTTTGTCCTACCCCCATGGGGACACACAAAACGCCATTTTTTTTTTCAATTTTAAGAAGACACACTTATAAGGATCCCCTTTCTTCACAAAATGAAACAATTGCTTTTCTGTTATACTGACGTTTTTCTGTGTGGGAACTGCAGGGGAAAGAGCTCTGCCAAATATATCTTACTTTTTCTTCTTTTTAACATATGCTTTCTTGAATTAGAGAGAGGTCTCCTATGCCCAAACATGATTAAAAACTGTATTAGTCTTTTTGAGCTGAGTGCATGTCATAAAAGCCACTGTGAGTCAAGAGCAATTTTCAAGTCTCAGTTTTGTGTGGTCCTTGTTCAGAGAGTATTAGGCATAAAGTTGTCATACTGGAGCTCTAATGGGTGCACTCAGTAGGTGTGATTTATGGGACTTGTTGCATTCTGAGAATGAAGTCATGCAGTGTATCAGGGTTGCCCTGAAAATGAGGCAATTATTTTGTTATCTTTCTTCCAAAGTTGTCCTGAGTGGGAGTGAGTGCAAGCAGGGGGGAATGTAGAAAGAGGGGTGTGTGAGAGAGGTAATTGGATTCCATATGTTGATGAATGCTTATAACACTTTTTCTAAAGTCTTCAATTGAATTTCATTTTCTGAAGTCTAGTGCCATAACTGGAGGCAAACAGCACATCTTTTACTTGACAGTTCTATTTATATGTCTGTGAAGTAGATCATTGTAATGTGTACAGATGGGCAATAACTACAAAGTTATTGCATAATTTTTCAAAATTTTATGATTGCCTTTCCTATTTCCTCTTAAAATAATGATTCCACTGTACAGCCTGCAGACCATTCACTGTATCTTTCATATATTTTACCATTTCAGCAAATTTTAATTTATTGGAGACACACTAGAAGTGGTAGGTAAACAGTCTACAGAACGAATACGATTTATAAGACAAGGAAGACTTGAAACAGTATTAAGTTGCTTTGGAGATCACTTGGTGAATGCAAGTATACATGATTTTTCATCTGTCTGACTTGGCAGAAAAGGGCAGTGAATGTGTGTGGGGAGGAAGTCAACTGAAAGCCACCCACCGCCAGCTTTTCAGAATATAGAACAGGTCTGTGATAGGATGTCTAGTGGGATGGAAAGTGTTTTTGTACAATTTGCAGATTTAAACCTGACTCAGGGAAAGTTTCAGACTTCCTGTGAGAAATCCAATCCTCTTTCAAAGGGGTGAAACAGGCTTGGTACTGCCACCTTGGTGCTAGCTGGAGTAGTCCTGACCTCTGACTGTCATTCTTCGTTCTCCCTCCTCCAATTCAACCCAACCCAGTCCAATCCATTCTACTTCCTTTTCTGAAATAATAAAGTATTACACCCTTTTTCCTGAGTTGTGATTATGAGTAAATTGATTTGTGAGGGTATGTACAATCCATCTCCCATTTAATTCAATTGAAATCTCTGAGTTGATAAAATGAGTATTGGATATGTTCCTAAAATAATTGGCTTTAAATTCTAGCTACACAGAAGCCAATGGCACAGAGAAGTTGAAATTTCAACGCAGTGTTTATGCATTATCTGGTATATTGTCAAAGATTATCTTCTTACTCTGAAGGCAGGGATAAGTGCTTTTGAACCACATGCAGCTTTCTTAGTCTGACTTCTGAAAACTGACCAACTCAAGTCTGAAATCATAAGAACCACTAATAATGACCGTAATGAATGCCAGTTGAGCTGTTCTTTGAAACTCTTTCTGGAACTGGCTTAAGATTCCATAATTGACCCTCAAAACCAAAGAACTTTGACCTAAAGATTCAGAAATACATTACATTCTAGAAGCCCCATTAGAAATCTCTTAGAGATCTTTAATTTTCAAAAGGGTCTCAGCTACTAGAGGCCTTGACTTATGAAACTGCTTCATTTTGTATAATCAAATTTTGGGATACCTTGTTCTTGTTGAGTAAAACATCCTTTCATTTACGATTTATTTTTTTACAACATAGCACCTATGAAAGGTTACATTGTAAAAGTATGCTTTGGGGTTTAATTCCCATTCATCTTTCTTCATTTGATCTTTCTAAATAAAAATACCTCGGTTAATAACTGATTACGGTTGGAGAAGTGATTCTGTACTGGTTTTGCCAGCACAGAGATAGCTATATCCACATTCAGCAACAATGGATTTTTATCAATGTTGTCTATTTTTTATTCAAACATGGGATACAGGAGTTCATTTCTTGTTGTTTGTTTCATAGTTTTGTGATATTTCATGTGTTATCTAATATTGTGACATATTTGATCCCTGTTACCCACTTTGAATGAAAGACATATGTTATGTTTTGCTCACCTTGCCCTGAAGCATAAGGACTCTGTGCTGGATGAATTGTCTTATCAAACTGGAAGTACATACTCCTTAACCCTAATACTTGGTACTGCCTCACTTGCTACTTACTACTGTTGTGAACGAAATTAAAGAAAAAGTTTTCTAAGGAGAGTTTGTTTTTAATTTTTTGAGGGTTTGTTTTTATTTTTTTATTTTTAATCAGGAGTTTGGAACTGAAAGAACAACTCCAGTTGGCAGTTTTAGCCATGAGCCTGTTGTACCCTGACTGAAATCTCTAACCTTTCAGCCTGAATCTTCTATAGAGCAGAGAAAGGTAAATCTTTCTAACTTACACCCGTGCTGCAAACATCAGAACTTGTGCTATCAGCATTTCAAATTGTAAGTTTCCTTTTCACGTGCAGACAAGTGTTTCCTTCATAAGAGGTCAAAAGTGTTTTAGATTCCCAGTCTCTTCAAAAGATTTTACTCTTGCTTTTTCCTCTTTCTGTATTTTTTTTTTTAAATACTTTGGCATAGTCAGTTATTTCACCATATGGAACCACTTCTACCTCCTTACCCCCTGTACACACTTTCCCACTCAACATGATGACATGTGACCACTCAACTCATAAACAGGAGTTAGGGAAACAGAGGTTAAACCACAGGCACCAAAAGTGGTTTAGAGAATGCAAATGTGGAAAAAGTGGGATAATCCACAAGCATGTGGTTTGCTGCCATCTGCTTCATGCTCCCTATGTATAAGCTCATTCACCCAGAGTTTACAATTGAAGGGTAACAATGTTTTTTCCTGGTAAGATACTGTGCATTTTGGCTTAAAAAGCATGCTTGCTTCCCTTCCAGCGGTGAAATTACAGGTGCTGCAGACTGCTATTATGGTCGATCTTTTCCAAGAAAGATTCCACACAGGCCAGGACACTAAACATTCAACTCAACTTCATCATGATGAATTGTCTATAATCCATCCCACTTTTATCTTCAGCCTCCTGCAGCCCCATCTAGTGGCTCAGTGCCTCTGTACATCTGCCATATCTTACCTACTCACAAATGTTAATGACAAATGCGTAAATAGATATATACAAAGATGTAGAAATATGTATAAAGAAATCACAGCTTCACCTGCATGCATATATGGTATGGGGCAGATTTTCAAAGGCATTTAGCATAACTTGGGCATTATTTAGGTGCCTGAGAGCTGCTGTGCACAGGGAGAACTACCTTGCCCCGTGGTGGCAGAGAGCTGAGATAGCCTAGCCTCTGAGACATGGGAACAGGTCATCCACTGCGTGTCTGGGCACAGCGCCTGCTGCCAGCTGGGCCTGCTGCAGGCTGTCCACAATGCTGCCTCACAGGCTTGCTGAGCAAAGGAGCTTACTTCTCACAAAGGTCCTGCCCAGTAGATCAGGAGTGGCGGTCAAGTACAACTGATAAAAGTGATTATATTTCTTTTAAAAGGAATGAAAGGTAGTATCTACCAAAATGGTGTAAGATGTGCTAGCAGGGGAAAAGATTGACTGCTGAAAACGGAAGTCACCCCACAGTTTTTGCACTTTTACTTGTCTTTGCTGCAAATATCCATCCCAAAAATGACCACGCAAACTTGAGCACTTTGTCAACTGCCTCCCCAGATAGCCCTCTTTCCGCCCTTTGTCCCTTCCCTGACCAGTGTCAGATATACGTGTCCTAGGGCACAGCTCTGCTCTCATTCACTATTTACCTCAGCCATCTTCTAGGTACACTGAACTCTTAGTCTCTCTTAACTTTTATTCTTCCATTAATTTAGAATTTCCATTGATAATAAGCTTAAGGTGATTAAATGAAGGAAGAAGACCAGCTAAGAGGACAGGATAATGTAGAGTGTGGCATGATATACAATAGGAGATGTGGTGTCTCAGGCAGGACTCAAGAATGGATAATGAAACATGAATCTCAGCTCAACTCCTGGTGCTCAGTGAAAGATTTAGCTGCTTACTAGGAAGGAGAGGCTAACTGGGTGCAGGAGGGCAAAGGCTGTGTGAGGCGCTTAAACCAGTGAAGCAATTTCAGAGAAATGGTAGACCAAAAAAATTACCAGAAGTGCAGAGCTGACTTAAATGTCAGACTTGTTTATGAAATCTGTCACCAGAGATGTTAACAACAGACCAGAACCATGACAGTAGTTGACCACAGATGCTGCCATCAGTCAAGAGGTTCTCCAAGGTCTGCAGCACACAGGACACAAGGCCATGTGTATGGCACAGCCCAAGGAATAGCTTCTACCAGCCACCTTTTCATCATGTGGGTGACCTTCTAAATAGTTTCTAGACTTGCTGTTCAAGTTCTCACATGCTGTCACCANAGATGCACAAGTGTTCATGCTCCCACAGAAGCATGTGTATTGTGCCAAACAGCCTAAGCAACACAATGACAAGGCTGGTCTTCACTTCTCAGCTTGGCTAAAGCCAGCCGCTGTTCCTCTGTAGGACTGCTGCTCACAGATACGGGTGAATGTGGACAACACCAAGATAACTTGTCCAGGAAAAGTCGCAGATCCAGCTAGCTGTTATAACAAGTTGCACTCTGCAATGCAATGCAATGCAATGCAATATTTGTGGCACCAGTGATGCAAGGTGAAGCGCAGCCCCTTACAGCAAATGAAGAGCACACAAGAAAACGGCTTGACTGGGAGTCTTTGCAGGATCCTGATTGCTAGGTGTACCTGCAGGGCTGGAGAAGAGGCTAAGCATTAAGTGTGGCTTGAATAATGAACAAATAATTTCCAGTAAAAAGCTGTGTATTCTTGAACAGGACTGCATGAAATAACTTTAGTTTTAAACTTCAAGTTTTCCATGGGGTAGTCATAGCCACTCATTTCAGAAGGGAGTGACTGATGTTTTCAAGATGCCCTGCCGATGCTGTCTTTTGTCAGTTCCTTACCCCTAAGGTAAGACTGGGAATTTCTACAACCTTTCCCTGATTTTATGAGTGGGAAAGGGGAGGTTTAAAGCAAAGGAANATAGTCAGTTATTTCACCATATGGAACCACTTCTACCTCCTTACCCCCTGTACACACTTTCCCACTCAACATGATGACATGTGACCACTCAACTCATAAACAGGAGTTAGGGAAACAGAGGTTAAACCACAGGCACCAAAAGTGGTTTAGAGAATGCAAATGTGGAAAAAGTGGGATAATCCACAAGCATGTGGTTTGCTGCCATCTGCTTCATGCTCCCTATGTATAAGCTCATTCACCCAGAGTTTACAATTGAAGGGTAACAATGTTTTTTCCTGGTAAGATACTGTGCATTTTGGCTTAAAAAGCATGCTTGCTTCCCTTCCAGCGGTGAAATTACAGGTGCTGCAGACTGCTATTATGGTCGATCTTTTCCAAGAAAGATTCCACACAGGCCAGGACACTAAACATTCAACTCAACTTCATCATGATGAATTGTCTATAATCCATCCCACTTTTATCTTCAGCCTCCTGCAGCCCCATCTAGTGGCTCAGTGCCTCTGTACATCTGCCATATCTTACCTACTCACAAATGTTAATGACAAATGCGTAAATAGATATATACAAAGATGTAGAAATATGTATAAAGAAATCACAGCTTCACCTGCATGCATATATGGTATGGGGCAGATTTTCAAAGGCATTTAGCATAACTTGGGCATTATTTAGGTGCCTGAGAGCTGCTGTGCACAGGGAGAACTACCTTGCCCCGTGGTGGCAGAGAGCTGAGATAGCCTAGCCTCTGAGACATGGGAACAGGTCATCCACTGCGTGTCTGGGCACAGCGCCTGCTGCCAGCTGGGCCTGCTGCAGGCTGTCCACAATGCTGCCTCACAGGCTTGCTGAGCAAAGGAGCTTACTTCTCACAAAGGTCCTGCCCAGTAGATCAGGAGTGGCGGTCAAGTACAACTGATAAAAGTGATTATATTTCTTTTAAAAGGAATGAAAGGTAGTATCTACCAAAATGGTGTAAGATGTGCTAGCAGGGGAAAAGATTGACTGCTGAAAACGGAAGTCACCCCACAGTTTTTGCACTTTTACTTGTCTTTGCTGCAAATATCCATCCCAAAAATGACCACGCAAACTTGAGCACTTTGTCAACTGCCTCCCCAGATAGCCCTCTTTCCGCCCTTTGTCCCTTCCCTGACCAGTGTCAGATATACGTGTCCTAGGGCACAGCTCTGCTCTCATTCACTATTTACCTCAGCCATCTTCTAGGTACACTGAACTCTTAGTCTCTCTTAACTTTTATTCTTCCATTAATTTAGAATTTCCATTGATAATAAGCTTAAGGTGATTAAATGAAGGAAGAAGACCAGCTAAGAGGACAGGATAATGTAGAGTGTGGCATGATATACAATAGGAGATGTGGTGTCTCAGGCAGGACTCAAGAATGGATAATGAAACATGAATCTCAGCTCAACTCCTGGTGCTCAGTGAAAGATTTAGCTGCTTACTAGGAAGGAGAGGCTAACTGGGTGCAGGAGGGCAAAGGCTGTGTGAGGCGCTTAAACCAGTGAAGCAATTTCAGAGAAATGGTAGACCAAAAAAATTACCAGAAGTGCAGAGCTGACTTAAATGTCAGACTTGTTTATGAAATCTGTCACCAGAGATGTTAACAACAGACCAGAACCATGACAGTAGTTGACCACAGATGCTGCCATCAGTCAAGAGGTTCTCCAAGGTCTGCAGCACACAGGACACAAGGCCATGTGTATGGCACAGCCCAAGGAATAGCTTCTACCAGCCACCTTTTCATCATGTGGGTGACCTTCTAAATAGTTTCTAGACTTGCTGTTCAAGTTCTCACATGCTGTCACCACACTTCTTGTACTAACCACATCTTTTCACAATACAAAGATCTAATGAAACAGGAGCTAGTGAGATAACATTTGGAGGTTTGGCCCTCAGGTCTGCTGCTGACAGACTTCATGCACAGCATTTCACCTTCTTTGTCATAGTCTCCCAGCTGCAGAAAACAGTGTTAATAATATTTAACTACCTCATGGTACTAAATTGCAATGTAATTAATGGTTTGCAAAGTACTTTGAAATGCTCACTTGAAATAGGCAAAAGATAATTAACATTACATATTTATTTAGTGAGCTTTCCTTGCCAGGCACAATCTTCCTAAAATTCCCCTTGCAATAACTGTTTGTACTGCTCTAGGAAAAACAAAGCGGTTCAGCCAGTAAGTTTTCTGTGGAGAGACTTTTTACTACATGAATCAGATGGTTGAAACTTGAATAGATTGGCTGTGAAGACAAGGGGCAGACAAGCTCCTGAACGNATTTGTGGCACCAGTGATGCAAGGTGAAGCGCAGCCCCTTACAGCAAATGAAGAGCACACAAGAAAACGGCTTGACTGGGAGTCTTTGCAGGATCCTGATTGCTAGGTGTACCTGCAGGGCTGGAGAAGAGGCTAAGCATTAAGTGTGGCTTGAATAATGAACAAATAATTTCCAGTAAAAAGCTGTGTATTCTTGAACAGGACTGCATGAAATAACTTTAGTTTTAAACTTCAAGTTTTCCATGGGGTAGTCATAGCCACTCATTTCAGAAGGGAGTGACTGATGTTTTCAAGATGCCCTGCCGATGCTGTCTTTTGTCAGTTCCTTACCCCTAAGGTAAGACTGGGAATTTCTACAACCTTTCCCTGATTTTATGAGTGGGAAAGGGGAGGTTTAAAGCAAAGGAATTTTTTGCCTATACCAGGCAGGCTTTATTTAGTTAATCTGTGCGATATCAAAAATTGAAGATTGCTCTTGAAGCATATTGTGAAATCCTGCCTCCCAATGGGGAGAAAGGCATAGGATAAATTGTAACCTCATTTCAGTGGTATTCTGGGTTAAGAAGCTTAACTACATAGGTCACACCTTGGAGAAGAGCAAATAGGAAAATATGCCCAGTGAGCCCCCTGTGCATATGCCAATAACGTTGTGTGACTTTTGAAGAGATCATGTCATTAGGAGCTGGACTCAAAGATCCTTGTGGGCGCCTTCTGACTTAAGATGTGATTGAAGAAAATCACATATTAAAATGGTTTCTTAAAGGCTTTTGGATAAACTAGAGCTATTTAATGACATTGATGATTTTTGTTTGCTTATGTCAGGATTCTAAACTGAAACTTTCATAAAATGTGAGCCAGCACCCTCAAAATACGTAAATTAGCTTTAAAATTATAACATTTCTAAAATAAATAAATAAATATAACTTAAGATGTTACTTTACCTCCCAATGACCTTCTGATTTTTAAGCTTTTAGATCTCCTTTTCAAGCTTTCTCATGTAATCATAGAAATTGGAAAACTTTTTCTTTCAGTGAAAGCAGAGATTATAAAATAATAATGTGCCTTTGTCAACTGAAGCTACAAGAGCATCAAATGCAGAAAGACTCAAAATAAATGGAGCTGTCAAAACCATAATGCCTCTTGCATCCTGCAATACAGCTCTCAGAGATCCAGCACCTCAGCCCTGGGTGGGAGCTTGCAGAGGCACTTGGGTGCGAGGAAGCAGGAATGTGGCGTGGGAGGGGAGCCCATGTCTCAGCCCCACTACCCTGGCTGCTGACCTTTTCAGAAAGTATGTGCGCTCACCTTCCCTCACAGATCCAGGAGCAGCTTTAACAAGATCAAAGAGGCTGCCTGCAGAGTGAGTTATTAATCTGGATGAGGCTGGGGCAGATTTCAGGTTGCCTCCGAATTCAAGAACAATTCAGACCGTAAGATAAGGCTTGTCCCTTTCTTTGGCTAAAGCTGACCACAATGCAGAAGTGCCCTCTGACGTTCATGAATTAGAAGGTCTGCATGCTCAAGCAAGGCTCCTGATAGCTGCAGGTGTATTTTTCTTGGGAAGCTAAATTCCTAGAGAAACAAAAGTTTTGGTTAGTTTAACTTGGCAAGAAAAAAAATGCCATCCTAGGGGAAGACTTTATTTAGAAACTTTATTTTTCCTCCGTTAACTTAGATATTTTGTAGAAAAAAATTTAAAGGTTCAAAAGTTCGTAGGAGACTTTGTTGTATTAAAATAAATGTGTGCTATAAGTATAAATCATTTTCTGTAATATCAATTTGCCTTATATCAGAATATATAGGTTCAGTTCAACAGGAAAAGAGGGTTGCTGTCAACAGAAATCCTAGTTTTGCTAGCATGTGCTATGCAACATGGAATTCCATCAATGATTATTTTTATTTAGTGGAATGAATCACAGAATCACAAAATTGTACGAGTTGGAAGAGACCTCTAGAGATCATCGAGTCCAACCCCACTGCCAAAGCAGGTTCCCTACAGCAGGTCACGCAGGCAAGCGTCCAGATGGGTCTTGAATATCTCCAGGGAAAGAGACTCCACAGCCTCCCTGGGCAGCCTGTTCCAATGCTCTGTGGCCCTCACTGTGAAGAGGTTCTGACACATATTTATGCGGAACTGCCTATGTTCCAGTTTGTGGCCATTTCCACTTGTCCTGTCACTACACACCACTGAAAAGAGTCTGGCCACATCCCTTTGCCTCCAACACTTCAGATATTTATAAACATTGATCAGATCCCCTCTCAGTCTTCTTTTCTCAAGGCTGAACAGACCTAGATCCCTCAGCCTGTCCTCATAAGGGAGATACTCCAGGCACCTCATAATCTTTGTGGCCCTCTGCTGGACTCTCTCTAGAAGATCCTTGTCTTTTTCGTAATGGGGAGCCCAGACTTGGACACAGTACTCCAGGTAAGGCCTCACCAGGGCAGAGTAGAGAGGGAGGATCACCTCCCCTGACACCCTGGCCACACTCTTTTTAACGCACCCCAAGATACCATTGGCCTTCTTGGCCACAACGGCACACTGCTGGCTCATGGCCAACTTGTTGTCAACCAGGACCCCCAGGTCCTTCTCTGCAGAGCTCCTCTCCAGCAGGTCATCCCCCAACCTGTACTGGTACACGCGGTTATTTCTCCCCAGGTGCAAGACTCTACACTTGCTTTTGTTAAACCTCATCCGGTTTCTTCCTACCCAACTCTCCAGCCTGTCCAGGTCTCGCTGCATGGCAGCACAGCCTTCTGATGTGTCAGCCACTCCTCCTAGCTTTGTGTCATCAGCAAGCTTGCTGAGGGTGGACACTATCCCCTCATCAAAGTCATTGATGAAGATACTGAACAAGACCGGACCCAGCACCAACCTCTGGAGAACACCACAAGTTACAGGCCTCCGACTAGACTCTGCACCACTGATCACTACCCTCTGAGCTCGGCCAGTCAGCCAGTTCTAAACTCACTCCACCATCCACTCATCTATCCTGCACTTTCTGAGCTTCATTAAAAGGATGTTTTGGGAGAGAGTATCAAAAGCCTTGCTGGAGTCAAGGTAGACAACAGCCACTGCTCTCCCCCCTATCCACCTAGCCAGTGATAACGTCATAGTAAGCTACCAGGTCGATCGAGCATGATTTCCCCTTGGTGAGTCCATGCTGACTACTCCTGATAACCTTCTTCTCTTCCAATTGCTTGGAGACGGCATCCAGAACAAGCTGTTCCATCATCTTTCCAGGGACAGAAGTGAGGCTGACTGGCCTGTAGTTTCCCGGATCCTCCTTCTTCCCCGTTTTGAAGTCTCAGGTGACATTGGCTGTCCTCCAGCCTTCATGCACCTCTCCCATTCTCCAAGACCTTTCAAAAAGATGATAGAGTGGTTCAGCAATCACCTCTGCCAGCTTCTTCAGCACACGTGGGTGCATCCTAGTGGGGCCCCTGGAGTTGTGAGCACTGATTTTAGCTAGATGCTCTCAAACCATCTCCTCCTCGACCAAAGGGAAGCCTTCCATTCCCAAGACTCTCTCTTACCTCCAGGGTCCAGGATTCCCAAGGGAGAGTCTTTGAAGTGAAGACCAAAGCAAAGAAGGCATTTAGTACCTTTGCCTTCTCAGCACCCCCTGTTACCAGGACTCCCCTCTCATTTAGTAGGGGACCCACATTTACCCTAGTTTTCCTTTTACTGTTGACATACTTACAAAAGCCTTTCCTGTTATCCTTTACCTTCTTCGCAAGATTTAATTCCAGGTGGGCCTTAGCCTTCCTTGTTGCATCCCTACAGGTCCTGACAACATTCCTATACTCCTCTCAAGAGGACAGGCCCTTTTTCCACATTTCATGGACCTTCTTCTTCCCTTTGAGCTTATCCATGAGCTCCTTGCTCATCCGTGCAGGCCTCCTACTGCCACCTTTCCCTAATTTCTTGCTCTTAGGGATGCATTGATCTTGAGCTTGGAAGAAGTGGTGTTTATGCGTTGACCAGCTCTCACGGGCCCCCTTACCTTCCAGCACTCTAGCCCACGGG
Source organism: Penelope pileata (assembly GCA_013396635.1). Lineage (NCBI taxonomy): Eukaryota > Metazoa > Chordata > Aves > Galliformes > Cracidae > Penelope > Penelope pileata. The sequence continues at coordinate 62,357 of WBMW01001787.1, forward strand.
ATACCTCCAAGTAGGTCCTTGAAGAGGTCAAAGTTGGCTCTCCTAAAGTCCAGGATAGCAACCCTACTTTTAGCTTCACTTCTTCCATTCAAGATCTTGAATTCCACTATCTCATGATCACTGCATCCCAAGCTGCCTCCAATCTTCACTTCCCTAAGAAGCCCATCCTTGTTGGTAAGAACAAGGTCCAGTATCATCCCCTGCCTCATCAGCTCCTACACCACCCGCGTCAGAAAGTTATCTTCAATGCATTGCAGGAACTGTCTGGACCACATGTGCCTGGCCGTGTTGCTTACCCAAGGGATATCTGGATGATTAAAGACCCCCCATAAGAACCAGTGACCAGGATCGTGAGGCTACTTCCAGCTATTTATAGGAGGTCTCATTGACTTCTTCCTCCTGATCAGGTGCCCTGTAGTACTCACCCACAGAAGTGTCACCCATACCAGCCCACCCCTTCATTCTCACCCACAAGGTCTACACTGATTCATCACCTTCCCCCAGGTGGAGCTCAATACATTCTAATTGCTCTCTCACATAAAAAGCAACTCCTCCATCTTGGCTCAGCAGCCTGTCCTTCCTAAAAAGGTCGTAGCCATTCATGACAGCATTCCAGTCTTGCAAGCTGTCCCACCACATCTCTGTGATCACGATGAGATCATGGCTCTGCGACTGCACACAGATCTCTAGCTCTTCCTGTTTATTTCCCATGCTGTGTGCATTGGTATACAGGTACTTTAGGGAAGCAGCAAGTGCAGGAATTCCTAGAGGGACGCAAGAAGATTTCAGCCAGGCTATTGGCAATGTTACCCTCTCTGAGGAGTCCTCACAAGATCCTATGGGACAATCCAGAGGTTTTTCTCCACAATCTTCTACAGTGACAGCATCCTCTAGCCCTTCTCAGTCCCTCCCCCCTTCCCCCATTGGACCTATTTTAAAGCCCTGGTAATCAATTCAGACAGTTTGCTTGCCAGAACACTTTTGCCTCACCTGTTCAGTCACATTCCATCAGATGCCCACATACCTGGTTTCTCAAAGGCCTGCTCAAGATTGTAATACCCAAAGCCTTGATCATAGTACCTCCCACTTAGCCAGCCATTTACCTGACCTGTTCTCCTCCTTTCCGGGTCCCAGCCACCTGTCAGGAAGACAGAAGAGAACACTACTTGCACTCCCAACCCCTTCAACATCTTTCCAAGGGATACAAAGTCTCTTTTAACATTCTTCAATTTCCTCATTGTAGCATCCTGAGACCCAACCTGAATGACGACGAGCGGATATCAGTCTTTCTTCTTTATGAGTCATGGTAGAGCCTTCTTAACATCTCTAACACACGCCCCCAGAAGATAGCAAACAGAATGAGGTTTAATGACTTTGTTTGCTGACATTTCTTTGCTGTAATGAAGAAATACTCTTCACCATTGGGAGCCTGATCAAGATTTCTCTCCAGACAAACCCAGTGATGTTCGGCAAGCTGCAAAGTCAGCTACTAGGTGACAGCTGGCACTTGAAACTAGGAGATGAAAATAGCATACAGTCTTCATGCATGCCCAGTGGGCAATGAATTGGAATATTTTTGGTGGGGGTGATAAGGAGGTCACTATGGAGTGAAATGTTTCTACATAGCCTGAGCTCACAAAATAAAATAGCTGCTGTGCACAGACCCTTTTAATATTATAGTGAAAGTAGTATTTCTCTACCATACACAGTATATCTCATTATGGGTGTTTCACCTTTAAGAATACTACAACAAAGGCTCTGATAATGGAGAGAAGGTGGAAAGGGCAAAAATGCTAAAGACTTAGAAGAGCAAAGAAGGTATAAAGGAAGCATCATCTAACCACACTGAACTGACAACAAGAAGAAAGAAAGCTTGTCTGAGAGAAGAAAGAATATAACACAGGATAATTGGAAAAACATCCAATTAATTCCCACCCCTTGGATGGAATTGGTAGATATTACACTATTCATTGTGTACACTTCCTGGAACAAAAGAAAATACCACAGAGGTTTTCCCTACCATATTTGAGCTTACTTCCTCTGGCCTCCAAATGATCAGACCCAGGAGCAGGTTCACAGCATAGAATATGGCAAGAAAATTCATTAGAGCATCTAAAACCAAATGTGTGTGTAGAAAAACTTGCGTGAAGCAAGGACTTCAAAGGGCAGTTATGAAAAGCATGGTATAAAAACTTCTTGCATTAAATGCAGAACACATCTGTGCCTCCTACTGTGACTACACAAATCACATGTTAACAAGAAAGGTGAATGACACCAGTAAGATGCATGTGTGCAAGGGAAGCTGCTTGCTTGTGACTTGAATGAGTCTGAAAGCCTAAAGCTCTCTCATGGGGAGCCTCAACCTTCAGAGGGCAGCTGGGAGGTATTGCTGTGGGTGGCTTCTTAGTTTATATTTCCTCAGAGGATCCTCAGACACTTTAAACTACAGCCAGATTAGATAACCAGTCAGTCTTTGCAATTCCCTCTGCATAGCAGGTGAAACAATTAAAAAAGTATTAGGTAAGGAACATTTATCTGTATTCAGAGCTTTTTAATAAATTACAAATAAATATATCTGCTTCAGTCCTTTGAATTCTATCTGCTTGTGTTTAGCTATGTTTTTAGTGGCAACACAATCTCTATGAGTTGTAGGCCCAAGGAAATCATGAGCTATTTTTATAAAAATAAAAATAATCTGAACTGGGATTTAAAGGAGGGTGTGGTGGAACTGTGAGGGTGAAAAGTTTGACTGTGTGTCAATAGGCAGTTGGGAGCTTCTGGCAATTCCTTTACTTTCCCTTCAGCAAACACAAGATTTTCACAGAGGAGATGATGCTACATTTCTGCAGCTTCCTGTTTCAGACTTGGTTTATGCACTCCCCAGCAAAAAATAAAAAACTATCAAATGCTGCCTCTAGTCTTCTGAACAAACTTTTTCTTTCAGGCATGTTGGCTAAAGCAGATAGAATGCCACAGAATTTTATATTTAGATTAAAGTGCTCCCTGAGTATTAGGTTTAATTCTTTTGGGTGAGGGTCTGAGAGGATATTTTCTGGGCTGCCTGAAGCACAATCTGGAGGAGACAGGTAGTTTCAGGAAGGCATAGAAAAGGGGAAAAGGCATGGGAGATGAAAAGGGAAGTTGTTATGGAAGTGAAAAGGTGAAAGCTTTGGAGATGGGGGAGACGAAAGAGGAGACAGAGTAGAGGATAGGGGATCCAGACAAACTGTTCATCCAGAAAAAGAATCACAAACAGAAGATTAAACAAAAAAGCCATCTCAAAGTGTAGATAGTCACCTTCATCACCTGTTTCCTTTGAACTCTGTCTGGATGAGTGGCAGAATGAATGCTGTAAGAGCTGTAGTGAAGTAAATGGGTTTAGCAAGCTGACTGCTTTGCTTGTGGTTATTTATAAACGAGTTCGATGCTCAACTCCTGCCCTGTCTTCTTAAATACTACATTGGTGTGAAAAACTTTCTGAAAATAAGTATGTTCAGTAAAAACATAGATTTTTTTATTTCCTTGCATGCTATATTCCCTTTCCTCTTCCTTATACCTTTGTCACATTTGTGAGGATGAGAACTTATACCTATGTATAGCAAAGTACAAAACAGTGGCAGGAAGAGTGATTGATAGAAAGATGGTATTTTATGAGCAAGAAAAGACCTGGGGGTCCTGGTGGACGAAAAACTGAACATGAGCCAGCAGTGTGCTCTTGCAGCTCAGAAGGCCAATGGTGTCCTGGGCTCCATCAGGAGAGGGGTGGCCAGCGGGGAGAGGAAGGTGATTGTCCCTTTCTACTCTGCCCTTGTGAGGCCCCGTCTGGATTACTGTGTCCAGGTCTGGGGCCTCAAATACAGGAAAGATGTGGAACTGTTGGAGAGGGTTCAGAGGAGGGCCACGAAGATGATCAGAGGGCTGGAGCNCTTGGGGTCCCTTCCAACACAGGCCAGTATATGATTCTATGATTCTATGATCTAAATGTTCATTTCCATGTTGTTACTGTGGGGGAAAATCTTATTATTAATTACAAAGCATTCCTAATAAGTGCAGTGTTTTTGTGTTGGCTATTGCGCATCACTAAAATTCAATGCTGTTGATTAAAATATTTTGGTTATTTTTTGGTGAACTGGGCAATGTTACAGCTTTAGGGGGAAAAAAAAAAAAA
>WBMW01001788.1:0-30977 GCA_013396635.1 Penelope pileata
TCAGTTTAATAGAGGGATACTCATAACACTCGGGTGGCTGCCGGGTAGTCTGTTCCAATAGGGGTGCTGGCAGGCCGGCAAGGGATTCGCTGAGTGCTGGGGGTGATGGGCCAGCAGTGAGATTGCCAGTAGGGATGCTGGCGGCAACAAGCTGGCAAGGTTCAGCAGCAGGGTTCGGCCGGAGGGGGGCCCCCCATGGTATCATGGCCATTCATATAGTAGTGCAGGACAAATACAGATCTGGATAAACAAGGTCGTTCACACAAAACAAGGGTACTTGTTTACAGCTACAGGGCACTTTTCTCACAAACAAGTTTTCATCTATCTACCTGCAGGTGCACAGGCCGAGGCAGTATAAGGGCCAGCCAGCTCAGGTGAAGAAGGAGAAGGATAGAGTTCAAGAAAGGAGTGTCTTGTCTGTGTGAGATAATGGCATAATTTTGTGAGTTTGGACTTTTCTGTAACAATTAGTGCTGTGAGAAGGATGTGAAACTGGGGGAGGAGGGGAGATTACTGAGGGTCTAAGGGAAAAACCAAGGATGAAGATTGTTCTGGTTTCAGCAGGCAGGCCTGGAAACCCCACACCGCCGTTCGCTCACCTCCCCCCCCTCCTCCCAGCTGGGATGGGGGAGAGAATCGAGAAATAAGGTAGAACTCGGGGGTTGAGATAAAAACTATTTACTAACAGAAAGAGGAAAATAGAGTAAAATANAAAAGGTAGAAGGGCATGCGATCATAGAAATAAAATGGCTACTGTATGTGGCCCTGCTAGCAGTTGGGGCTCTTGCTGCTCAGAAGTATGATATGAGCAATGAAGGTGACACAGGTAATGAAATTGCTAAATGTGATGGCAAGACAATGATGCTAAGCTTCCAGAAGAGGGAGAAGCTGTAGATTAAGAAACTGTTTCGAGAAGACTGCTGCAGAATAAGTAGCAGCACCTGAGGAAGAAGCTGAGGCCAAGAGCAAATTAGAAGAATCAAGAACAGAGGCTAAAGAGCCCAGAAAGAAACTACGGAAGTACGAAAGAAAGCAGAGTGGAGTCTCGGGATGAAGTAGGAAGGAAGACTTAGGAAAGGGAAGAAAATAGGGGAAAAAAGAGAAAGCTGAAGGTTATGGAGGGAAATGCAGAAGAAGGAAAAAATGGATAGAAAGAGAACAGAGGGGGAGGAAAGGGAAACAAATAAAAATTTGCTTTTGGGTACAGTGATAATATTTGAAGTATCTTACCCCATGAGTTGTTAATGTATGGAATGTGTTGGAATTACTGCTTCATGAAATTCAGTAAGTTAAAATTAATTTAGTGTTACTGTTATGTTATAATAGTTGCCCTGTCAGAAAATTCTATGGAGAAATGATATGTAAGCTACCTGGAACTTAGCAGGAGCCTGGTGGGTACCTATGAAGTATTTCAAGGAAATAAATATTAAGGAAAAATTCAAGTAAGGATCTACTAGGGTAAAAGAAGTTTCGTTTTGTCTTTCCATAGAATTTCATGTAATTGTGCACCTGAAGGAGTGAAAACAGGTGGCCTAGGCCGTAAGATTATTGTATAAAGTACTCTGTTCTTCTTTTTTTTTTTTTTTCTGTAAATGGGTAAAAGATAATGACGTGGTATGGCATCTTCACCGTGAAGGGATGGAAATAAGTTACTGTGAGACCTTGGAAACCAAACACTGTTTGAGACACCTGCAATTCCAGGTTTCCATGTGGGAGAATGAACAAAGCAGGCTGCAGCTTTTGCTGAGTGTCCATATACTTGAACAGAATTTGTAAATGTGTTGTTAATTTTTTGTAACCCGTTTCAAAGTGAGCCAAGATAAAACCACAAAAAAACAAGAGCTGTTGAATGGCTGTGGCAGGCATGGAAGGGGATGGGTGGTGTTTGCAGCTACCTCTGTGAAGAACTGGACATAGGAAAGGGGGATGGTGGCAGTCATGGCTGCTTCTGTGAGGAACTGACCCTGAAGTGAAAGTAGAAGCTGAAGTTGTTGTGAATGATGTTTACTCCTTGTTGGACACTTGGCCATGTATGTCTTGAGGTGTTTAGAGACACATTGCTGTGGACACTGGAGAATTTGCGGAGTGTGGAGAAGGAATTCCAAGAAGAATTTGAGAGATTAAATTTGAAGATGAATTTGTGCTCTGTGACTGTAGAGTGTTTATGGAACCAATATTATAATGTTTATGTATTTAGACAAACTTATAAATGTGGCGTTAGTTCTGTAACTGATATTGTAATGAAAGTGTTAAGCTATTTCTGAATGTGCTCAATCACTGCTCATGCTATGAAGTGGTGGAGTGTAGGGAAACTGCTGATCATGGCCTGAACTGGTGAGTGAGCATGTGACAGGGATGTGGCTGGTCTGGAGAGCTCAGGTAGATTGTTTGCACCTGTTCTTGCCTGAGACTGGAAGGGGAGAGCCTGGGGGGAGGGGTCACCCTGGGTCCGTATAAGGGCCAGACAGATGATGCAAGGCAGTTCAAGCAGAAGCAGTGTGGGAAAGAAGAGTTTGAGAAGGAAGCAGCTCCTCCTCTGGACAAAACAATAGCCTAGTTGTATGCTGTTACAGATAAGTCCAAACTCAAGGAGCAATCAATTAGTGAAAATTGCATTGCACGCTAGTGTTTTGCATAAGCATCTGCTCCGTTTCCCTGTGTTTTCAACGAGCACTGACTCCAGCCTGACTTGTCACACACAGTGTTCTGCAAAGATCCAGCTGGGCATGAGGTTTTGTTTTCACTAGGAGGTGACATTAACTAGAGGCAGAATCACAGAATTGTATGGGTTGGAAGGCACCTCTAGAGATTGAGTCAAGGCATAGGAAGACAGTGCTAATTAGCTCAGAAAAAAATAAAGGTGTGAGATTAAAAAAATAAAAAGAGTATGTTACTGCTCAAAAACACTTATTTGGGGATGGTGAAGACCAAAATGACAATGACAAAATAACTCACTTGAGACCACTGACTGGTGCTAGTAGACTAAATGCTACCTGGTGAAATGTTCTTCCAGGTACTGTTTGGTTTTAACTGACCATGCACTCGCTACTAATGGATCACCCTGGTTATGCTAACAGCATATCATAGCCATCAAATCATAGAATGGTTCAAGTTGGAAGGGGGCTGAAAGATCATTTAGTTCCAAATAACCTGTTATGGGTAGGGTCATCAGCTAGACTGGGTTGCTCAAAGCCCCACTCAACCTGGCAAGGGACACTTCCAGGGATAGCGCATCCGCAGTTTCTCTGGGTAACCTGCTGCTCACAGGTCTCCTAGTAAAGAACTTCTGAATAACTTACTTAAATCTTCTCTCTTTCAGTTTTAAACCATTACCTCTTCTCTTGTCATTATGCTCCAGATTTCTTCTAGGCCTACTTTAAGTACTGAAATGCCAGTATAAGGTTTCCCCAGAGCCTTCTATTCTCCAGGCTGAATAGCCACAACTTTCTCAGCCTACCTTTGTAGGAAGCATGATGCTGTACTGCTCTAATCATCCTTAGGCCTCTTCTAGGCTCACTCCAGCAGGCCCATGTCCTTTATATCTTGGGTGCCTTGTAGCCAAATACAATTCTTCTAGATAAGTTTTCTGGAGGACAGAGCAGAGGGGGAGAATCACCTCCCTCAACCTGCTGTTCATAGACCTTTTGATTGGATTTTTGTGCTGGAAACGTACATTGCCTGACATTGCAGGCTCATGTTTGCTTTTTCATCCACAGGATCTTCTCTGCAGGGCTGCTCTCAATCTACTCATTGCCCAATCTGTATTTGTACTTGAGATTGCTCCTGCCCAGGTGTAGGACATCGCAGTTATTGAACTTCATGATGTTCACACAGATTGGTGTTTGGTGAACTTGTTGAGTGTGCACTCAATCCTATGGTCCATGTTGTTGACAAAAATGTTAAATAATGCTAGTCCTTGAGGAACACCATTCGTCACTGGTCTCCATTTGGACAGTTGCACCACTGATCGCAGCTCTTTGAGTGTGACAATCCAGTCAATTCATTATCTTCCGATATTAAATCTTTTAAATCCTATTAAATCTCCATCTCTCCCATTTAGAGATAAAGGTGTACAAAGCATTTCATGTTGTTCTTCACTACAAGTCCGGGTAGATGATGTCAGTTACTCAAATTTATGTATAAAAATTAATTACAGTTGGAAATCACTCATTTTTCAGCTGACAATGTACAACCAATTTTTTTTAAAATAACAACTTGTTATGGTTTAATCTGGAAGCAGTTCAACACCACACATCATTTTAACACCCTCCTCCCCCCTTCCCGGTGGGATGGGGGAGAGAATCAGGGAAAAAACAAATAGAACACGTGGATTGAGATAAAACTGTTTACTAAGACAGAAAAGGAAGAAATAACAGCAATGATAACTTTATATATGTGCAAAACAAATGATGTACAGTGCAATTGCTCACCACCTGCTGACCACTGCTCAGCCAGTCTCCAAGCAGCAGCAACAGCTCCTTCAGCCAACTGCCCTCAGTTTAATAGTTTTTTCACATGATGTCATATGGTATGGAATATCCCTTTGGCCAGTTCAGATCAGCTGTCTCTTCCCAGCTTTTGTGTCCCCCAGTGCCCTTGATGTCAGAGCAGTATGAGAAGCTTGACTCTCTTCAGCAATAACTAAAACATCGGTGCGTTATCAATGTTGTTTTCTTCTAAAGACAAATCATAGTATCATACCAGACACTATGAAGAAAACGAAATCTATCTCAGCTGGAACTAAGACGTAATTTCACAAGATGAATAATCAGAGTCATCGTAGCCTCGGCATTAGATTTAGTCTTAAACTGGAACTTTTCAACGCCATCTAAAGCTGGTATTTGCCCTTTTCTACTACTTTCGTATACTTGAATAGGGAAGATGCCTAGATTTTAAGATTAGGCTTTGAACAGGACATAAAATGTTTGTTCAAATTATTTGTCCTTCATAAGTTTAAAACACTAACGAACATAATTCCAGTGAGATAGGCATGATGTTTAACAGGTCTGCCTTGACTTTATTTGCTGTCTGAAACACAGTTTTTACTTGTCTGCTTCTTTTCTCCGCTGATGTCTTTTATCACATTGTCATTATTTCTTCTTTTAACTCCATGTAGCTTTTCTTTTAACTTAAGTATTTTATCAAACACTCTTTTTTTTTTTCTTCTCAGTTGTCACTGTTTTCTCTAGTGCTTTATTTTGCATTTGTGGAGAATTAGTCTTTCATGCTGGACCTACTGTTCTCTACTTTATGTTACTTCCTCTGTGTACTCATGTCTTAGTTTCTAACTGAAACTTTCTCTCTGTGTCTGCTACAAAGCTGTGTTTTGTTTCTAGAAAGAAAACATGGCTGATAACACCCGGCAGCGCTGAACAGAACCAAGGACATTTGTATGTCTCTGCCAGGAGAGTAAAGAGGCTGGGGGGGCCGCAGGGAGCTAGGAGGGGACAAGAATGGGGCAGTTGACCCAAACTGACCAAAAGGGATATTCCATACCATATGACATCATGTAATATAAGGAAGGGAAGTGAGGGGGGAGGACCTGTTTGCTTGGGGATTGGCTGAGCATCGGTCGCAGTCGGTGAGCGATTGCTTTGTACAATCACTTATTTTGTATATAATTATCATTACTGTTATTGTACTCTATTTTCTTCTTTCTGTTAGTAAATAGTTTTTATCTCAACCCCCGAGTTCTACCTTATTTCTCGATTCTCTCCCCCATCCCAGCTGGGAGGAGGGGGGGGGTGAGCGAAAGGCTGTGTGGGGTTTCCAGGCCTGCCTGCTGAAACCAGAACAACTCACTTCTTGAATTTATTTTATTTTAAAATATTATAGCATTATATTGACCTCTATATCTGTCACAGTCCACAGATGGAAAGTTTGATTCTTCTTATTCCATGCTCAATATTTTCACTTTCTAACAGGAAATAATAGTGGTGACATTTTGTTTCTTGACTTCAGGGGAAGAAGCAAGAAGATTTTGGGGTCTTGTTTGTTAGTTTGTTCTGTTTCTTCTATGTTCTGTCAGTGCCAGGTAAAGAAAAGAATGGGAAAAGTGTTATAGAAGGTAGAGAGAGAGAATGAATAGCACTGAAGCAATTTCTAGGGAGCTGACAAGCAACCTTTCTGTACATGCTGGCTAGCAGAATTAATTGCAAGTTATTTAGGCTGTGAATTACTCCTTGACTCTTTCTTTTGAAGCTACTTTCAGCTCTTGTTCACATTCATCTTACCATCACAAACCTATAGCTCTTCTCCGAGGTCAGCAGAAGCAATTGAGAAATATACTGCTTCTTTCACACATTTCTTCCTTTAGTCTTGTTATAGCTCTGGCAAATACTGTTGTTCACCGTAAGAAAGGGTGAAAGCAGATTATTTAGAAAAAGTTTATTTTTGAAACATATCAGGAGTTAGAAATAAATCTGAAGCTGAGAGTAAGCTTTCCCATTGGATTAATTTGATCTAAAGCTTTCCTTGAACATGACTCTAGACATAATGAAAAACAAAAAAAAAAAAAAAACACCCAAAACATTAGCTATACCATGCTTGTATAAACTTAATTGAATATTCTTTTGAATATTCTTTAGTGGAGTAAAAATTAAGGTATTTTATGATGTAAAAAATTGCAGAAGATTTGAAAGAAAATGTGTATGATTTTGTTCGTATGTACTCTGGAACTAAAAGAAAAATATTACTGTCACATGACACATTTTAGGCATTGATTTGGTCAAGGTACGCTTTGGCAATGAAGAAGTGCTAGATCACTGCCCGAATCTGTGATTGAGCACCTGGAGTAAGGGCTGTGGCTGGCCTGGGGGAGCACAGGCAAATTGTTTACGTCTGTGTTCCTGATGTGACTGGAGGGGATGGACCCGGGATGGGGCTGCCCTGGGCTCATTTAAGGGCCAGCCACAGAGAGAAGCGTATCTCTTGCAGACACCAGATACTCTTTAGATGAGCATTGTGTTGGGGTAGGGGGGATTGCTGCTCATTGGTTGTGTGAGTCTGAACTTTTGTGGGATTTCTGTTTGTGCTTATTATTAAACCCTCTGATACTTTGCCTGCGATTGCTGAAAATCTAGCTGAAGCAATTTCACTGTTTCGTCTGCAGAAAAGGCTAATGTTGCCTAAAGGAACAATATACTTGACAGTATGTAAACACAGCCCTGTATGTATCTGCCATCTTTCAAAAGTTACATAGCCTACCTAAATGATTGTTTGCTTATTATTCAGTTATTTTAACTTAATAGAAATATGTCGTTGTTGTTCTTGCATTTTAGCTGATGTGTACTATATATATAAGTCTATTAAAAACACGATTGCCTATATACTTGGATTGACTTGTTTTATTTTTCTACGTTTTTCAGTAATTTGTAATTTAAAATCCCACTTAAAGCTCTTGATTTTTGGAAGGATATACGTTGACTAGGACTTCCTTTATTCACCTATCATCTTGTACATTATGCTGTGCACTAAAAGATTTTGTGTGTGTGTGTGCATTGTATTGCTACAGTCTGTTAGTAAATTTAAGAATATTTGTTATGTATTTCAGGAATGACGCTAAAATTTTTTTCTCCTATGTATCAGGCTGATCCAAAATAGCATATGAAATAATTTGATCTAAAATGTCTTAGCACCTTTAAAATTCATACTGAGCCTGAATGTAGACAGTCTTGTTGCTTTTCTGCACATGTGTATGTAAAACAGAAGAAAAAGTATTCACTCACTTTACAGTCAAGAGATTCATCTATGCTCATCGATGTTTTAGTCCACTATTCTGAACAAAATTTTGAGCATTTTTGTTTAAAATTCACATTTTATTCTGGTATTGATGTTTTACTCAGATAAGAATTTGTATTATTATTATTTTTTTTTTTAAAAAATACATTAGCCAGATATTAAACTGTTTTATTTTTGAGTGCTAACATGTATTTTTGGTAGTCAGACCTGAATCACGCAGATGCTGACTTCCAGAATGAAATGTTCTCTGGTATAAATATTATACTACAATGTCTTTTCACCATTAATTTTGATACAGCTAAACAGAATTGTTGCTATTACAAGTTCCTTTCCTGAGATATTGAATTTGTAAGCTAGAGAACAGTCCATTGGAAGTAACATGATATTTATACAGCACTGTAAGTACTTGCGTGATAAATGAAAGGAACGATGATTACCTTTTAATGAGTTTATCTCACTAGGCATATGATTTCATGCTTTAATTAGCTAGTTAATCTAAAAAGGTTACAGAGTTAAGCCTTGGACACTATATGTTATTTAAGATGGCTACAGAACAAGGACTCATTTTGTTTAGTGAGAAATTACTAAAAGTAATGACCAAAATGAGAAGACTTAAATTCTGCACGAAGACACTGCATACTGTTGGTAATTTGAGGAAAGAATTTTTCATCTCTGTCTCTGGTGTTGAAATGAATGGTGTATGACATATTATATCTGATCTTTTAATGTCTAGTTATAATCTAGTTGTAACTGAAACATTAATTCCAAGCAGTCACCAACAGTAAGAAGTCATTTGTGGAGGAAGCATAGGAAGGAGTTCAGGTTACTGTGGTGACCTAATTTCATTCCCATTTTCAAGAAACTGATTGTTTTAATTTAATTGAGCTTCATGTGATTTATAAGCCCCGCATGCAGCCTTTAATAGTCCTTACAACTGACTCTAATGTCCCTGAATTCTTTGTTCTGATGTTCAACCACATGTTGGCAAATTTGTATTTTCTGTCAGTTTGTGTCCCCCTTAAATGTTTGCACCCTAAAATTAAGCTCTAAGGCTGTGTCTATATTAGGAAATTAAATAATTCAAAGGCAATAAAATGTAATTAAATCGGTAACTGTAACAGACTGATAAACTGAACCTTGATACAATTTTGGTATATACTAATTACTGTCCTGCTGAAGAGTATCTTGGTTTAGTCAAAGAGTTACGTTGTTCCAGGTGCAAATCTGAAGTATTGCAATAGATAGCTTGCCTTTGGTCATCCTACTATGGAAGTCAGAAGAGCACAGACACAGGACTTTCTCTGCAGGGCACATCTCTGTCTAGAATAGTCGTGATTTTACCCTTTCCAGTACCCCCTTGTCTTACGGTCTTCACTCCTCTCACCCTGGATGCAGGATCTAGGAAGTTCACAGATTGATTGTATGGATGATATTGGCATATGGGAGTAAAAAAAGTTATAATGATACTTTATTGTTCTGGATCCATTTCCTTGTGATTTTCTTTCACAAAGAAAGATTAAAGTTCTAGTAATTCCAGATTTTCAAATCTTTAAAACTATGTAGATCTTGAAGGACTGACCAGAGGTGTTTTGTCTGCAGCTCCCTCTGATTTGAGAGCTTCCATTCATGAGATCTCATTCCAGTTCAGAGTTCAGAACAGCTGTTGGTTTGGGTTGGTTGTTTCATTTTGGTTTTAATATTATTTATTTTTTTTGTGTATGAGAGCTTACTGAATTGTTTGCCCTCTGAGTTGCAGCTCTTTCTACTTTTCTTGGCAAGGGGCAAAAAGAAAATTTTTTATCAGAGTGTGATTTCTCATTACAAAACAACTAGGAGGGTATGCAGAAATTAATTTTAAAGATGACAACCAGGGTTGTGTACTTAGCATCTTTAACACCTTTTAATATGTCCAAGTATCAGCTCTTGTGCAGAAAATATTTGCTTTCAAAACTGTCATTGATATAAAAGCCATCAATTAGGAATATTAAGAAATTATCTGGAATTTGCCAGTACTTATTTTGATGAACTTAGCAAGAACTTAGCAAGTTTGGTTGTAACTCTTACGGACCTAATACATACAAAAAATGCAGAGTCGTGAAACATTTTTTTAGTATAGGACTTGAATATGTCTCCAAGAATGACATTTCTGTAGTGGTCTAGGCAATGTCACAGTGTAGCTCTTAATTTCAGGTCAGAGAGGAAAAACAAGTAAGTCTAAAATTATATTTCATTTCATATGACAGTTATAAAACTTAACCCTAAATCCTAACTAGAAAAATTGACGTGCATTTCTTACCATTAAAACATGGGAAATCTGTCAAAGATTTTCAGTAAATATTTAGTCTTCATGGACTTGGCTTTTAATACACGGAACTAATGCTTATTGTTTTTGCTTTTTTATTTGGAGATGAGATTATTTGGTTGTAAATGAAATTCTTTGTCACAGCACGCTGGATTCACCCTAGTAAGTTCATGACTACCTTGTACTGGGTAGCTTAGAATTGAACCTAATGCTCCAGTCATGCAATTTACCTTTCCATCATCTTTTTCTTACTCTTTTCCATTTAAAAGTCAGCTACAGCAATTTTACATGTTACAAGTTTTGGTGCAGTAGGAGAAAAGGGATCTCTGTAGATAGTGCAACGCAATTAGGTAGATGTTAGGAATTCCAGGAAGGAATTCAAAATGATTAAATCATCACATTTTCACTGCTAATCCTCTGAAATTATCTGCATATCTCTATAGTTTATATATATCAGAGGAGGGAAAAAGGAGGAGAAACTGAGAATGATTGATTGTTCTGCAATCACATAATATCACTTTCCTGAACATCACTACCTCTAAAAACTAAACCACATTGTATGTCATTATATTTCAGGCAAATAGGGTTTTAAATTGTTAGTACAGTGTGGAATATTATTAAATGTATAGGAGTTTAGATGATTGTGTGACCTCTATCAACTCACCTAGAAATCCTTTAAATAATTAACATTTATGTATCTTGTTATAGCTTAGACTACGTAGCAAAGCAGGATTAGAGTTTTGGCTAGAAAAGTAAAATTAGTGCTATGTTTCAGATACTAGAAAGAACAACTTGAAATGTTCTTTTAAAAGTTGTTTAATAGGTATGTAACTACATATGCACTGTCGTTCATCTGCTACCAGGTTCAAATAGTACTGAAAGGAATTAACCTTCTTCATTCTCAAGATATTTCATGATATATATTTTTCCCTTTGTACAGCTGTTTGGGTAATAGTAGCCAACCTATTCATTCTGCTTCTCTGTTTTATTATATAAACTTGAGGAGGCACAATTGCATGATAAAATCAACCAAAAAATGCTTTATATTGTGTATTCTTCAAATACATATTTTATACATATGTTTATGAATACATATAGTGGAAAGAACATGTAAGACTTTATCAAAAGTGTAGCAACATGATTAATTTATATTTTGCAATTAGGGAAGCAATATTGTTTCTTCAAATTAGTAGTGTTTCATGAAATACTTGAACTAGTAACCTATATTTCAAAATCTAATGCAATTACTGTTATATGGTAATACTATGGTAACAGGTTATATCAAGATGCAGCTGGTCATTTACATGAAATGTATGTAGAACATGAGCAATTATGTATATAAAAAACA
Organism: Penelope pileata; assembly: GCA_013396635.1. Taxonomy (NCBI): domain Eukaryota; kingdom Metazoa; phylum Chordata; class Aves; order Galliformes; family Cracidae; genus Penelope; species Penelope pileata. Next base: position 11,391 of record WBMW01001788.1, read on the forward strand.
TTATAAAGATATTCAGGCTGTATGAATGTAAACTGTAAAATAAAAAAAACAGTATTCTACTTCAGTATTGTTGGTATATAATTTTAAACCAACATTCGTTTGCATTCAGATATCACAGCTGGAAAAATAAAAAGGACTTTTTCCATTTTCAGAATACTACCCTTTACTATACAATATAGGAAAAACAGTGTATTTCCAAAAACTGAAAAATCACATTCAAAGTCTTAGCTCCTACCACAACTGTGTTGTGTTGTATCACCTGCAAACATATAACATTGCATACTTTCTTGTTCTGTTTGCTCACTGTAGGGAAACAGTTGATCACAGCACGAACTGATGATTGAGCACATGCTGGAGGGGTGGGGCTGGCCAGGGGAATACCGGTAGATCACTTGCACCTGTGACCAGAAGGGGTGGACCTGGAGCGGGGTTGCCCCAGGCTTAGATAAAGGCCAGCCAGGCAGAGAAGGAAGTAGCTTGAGAGAGAGAAAGAAGACTGGGAAGGAGCTTGAGAAGATTGGGAAGTGGTTGGAGGAGCAGCAGCATGTGGGAGCAGCAGAGACCCTAGCTCCAGATGAAATGAATGGCATAGTTGTAAGAGTTTTGGGACTTTTCCTGTTACACTCACAGAGACAAGATGAGAAAGGAATTTCTTTGGGGATCTTTTCCCTGAAGAATGTCATCCAGACACTCAATTTAGTTGCAGTGACATAAATGTTCCTCCACAGCTCTGAATATTTCTTTCTGACTTAGATGTCTTTGAACAATCTGAGCCTGAGTAGGAAATTCATAACATTCTAGGGGAAAAAAAAAATGAAGTGAAATATTAAGTAGAAGTGAAAAAAGTGGTAATCAGAAACATGAGTGCTTATTTGTCTTGTTTCTTGCAGCTGCAACTGAATTACATAATTGTGATGCAAAAGGAAATAACCAAACCTCTTGTTTCTATTGAAAATTGTAAAAATATATTTGGATGAAAACTTAACCAACTATATTTATATGTTAACTGAGATTACATTCAGATATTTGAATCATAGAATCATAAAATCATTGAGGTTGGAAAAGACCTCTAAGATCATCTAGTCTAACTGTCAACCTTATGCCAACTAAACCATGTCCCTAATGCCACATCTGCACATTTCTTGAATGCCTCCAGGGACTCAATCACTCCTCTGGTTGGTCTGTTTCAGCACGTGACCACTCTTTCAGATAAGTAGTTTTTCCTAATATCCAACCTGGACTCCCCCTTGGCGCAACTTGAGGCCATTCCCTCTAGTCCTGTTGCTAGTTACCCAGGAGAAAAGGCCAACCCCACCTCAACACAACCTCCTTCCACGTAGTTGTAGAGTCTGATAAGGTGTCTCCCCTGAGCTTCCTATTCTGCAAACTAAGCAAACCCAGCTCCCTCAGCTGCTCCTCATAAGACTTGTGTTCCAGACCCCTCACCAGCCTCATTGCCCTTCTCTGGACGTGCTCAGTACTGAATATAATACTCAAGGTACGGTCTCACCAGTGCTGAGTACAGGGGGACAATCACTTCCTTATTCCTGCTGGCTACACTATTTCTGATATAAGCCAGGACGCTGTTGGCCTTCTTGGCTACCTGGATGTGCTGGTGGCTCATGTTCAGTGGGCTGTCAACAAGCATCCCAGATTCTTTTCCTCCATGCAGCTTTCCAGCCACCCTGCCCCAAGCCTGTAAGGTTGCATGGATTTGTTGTGATCAAAGTGCAGGACCTGGCACTTGATCTTCTTAAATCTCATGCAATTGGCTTCAGCCCATCGATTGAACCTGTTCAGATCCTTGTACGCTATACGTTATTTATTCCCTGTATGGGCTGGCAAGTCTGTATACTATAAGGTGTAACTTTTACTTCGGTAGGTTGTTTATTAAAGATTCATGCCAATTCATATGTTACTAATGTTTTAAAAACAAGTTGAAGATCACTTATTACATTTTTCCATTTTTAAATTCTGGTGAATTCAAAAAGCATTCAATCTTCCTCTTCTGAAAACAGTTGCTCATAAATTAAGACATGCTACACTTAAAATATAATTGACCTTAATTTATCCCCTCTTGTGTGTGTGTATACGTAGTTATATCAACTTCATGCTACATTCTGTATCCATAGGTTTTGTTTTTTCTTTGAGGAGGGAGACCTTTACACAGGAAGAAATAACTTTCAAAGGCATTTGTAAAACTGTTATGCTCATTTTCTTCCTGTGTCGGATTCTATTCATCTGGCAAGATCAAGAAACTTTGGAATGGAAATATTTTCTCACTCAGTTCTCTTTTTTTCTTTGGAAATTTTCTCTTAGTTTTTATTTATTTGGTTTCCCAAACTAGAACATAGTTCACAGAGGTATTAAACAGATTGACTTACATCCTCAGTAATCTTGAACACAAAAACTGAAAAATGCTAACAGTACATCTGTTTGTTTTATTAAAATATTTGAAGCTGTTTACAGAGGCTTTTGACCATATGCAGAAGCATAGCACTGAAAATACTTTATAAAGGACATGCACTGTGAATCTAAATTTGATAAACAACATCAAAATTAGACTGAACTCTTAATAAACATAACTATAACGGAGGAAAATATTCATTAATATTGGTTTTGTTGGTTTGCAATATTGCTATGTTTTTGTATTTGAAGTGTTGAAGAGGTTGAATTGGCAGCCAACTGTAAAATGCAGAATACTATACATACTTTATTGGATTCTATACCTTTTAATACACACAATGCTATCACTACCAGTATTCCATTCAAAATGGGAATTCATAGTCCTCAAGTAAGCATAAAAGATTAACAGTTTTTCTTTCCCATTTGTAATGTTTATGAACTTCTATCCCAACATATAATTGTTGCGTTCAAAATACTGTTTGTGGACCAAACGGAGATACACTTTATATGTGTTTGTGTATGAATATATAAAGTGCATTATGAATACCTTACATTCACCTGTAATACTGATAATATATTCATAAAGCAGGAAGTTGATTGAAACTTCAGATGGTAAGATTATGCTTATAAGCAGAGAAAATTTTAAACAGAGAGGCTTCCTCAGTAATTTTAAGGTGTATCTCCTCTTTTTCATGTGACTGGTAGCCCTCTTTCATCCTTTTTTTTTAGTCAGGATATTTGTTTTTACTCTGTTCTTCTGGACTTGTTCTTTGGATGCTCTTTATTTTACTTTTCTTTGCTTGCACACTGTCATGAGCTCATGGTATCTCTGCACAAGCCCTCTAATTACAGGGGATAATCAGTTACCCATCTTTATTCTGAGTTATCACTTTTTCAAGTGTCTCTCATTCTTGTCTCACATCACTGCCTTGTTGATCCCTATTATTGGTGGGCTCTTTCACTGGAAGAGAAGCTTTGGTAATGGCTCGACAGTATGATATTAAATGAGACAAATGAGAAGACTGAACACTTTTACTCCTTTTCTGAGACTTCTTTGATCTACCAGAGCTCTATTTCAATTATGCTGTTGGATTTAAAAAAAAAATAATAAGAAGAAAAGAAAAGAAAAAAAGAAAAATGAAGCAGCTTCTGCTCTTCTTCTAGTGTTTGCTTTTGAAAGAAAATTCTACTACTTCTAAGTTCTTTTGTACACTTCCTGAATACTTGGCCTGTGAACCTCTTTTAGAGAAATAAATGGTATATTCATTCAGGTGTGATTTTAAATGGAAAGTTATTATCACTTTATTAATACTGTGTTCATCTGCTTATGTATTTTTTTTCTTTACAAGAGTTGTATGAACGGAATCTGCAAATGCAACAATTGGCGCAATATCTCATGGCAGGTGACACCATTTGCTGTAGAACAGGAATTATCTAATTTTCTTACATTTGATGACTTCAGCACTGCTATGAGTGCTGCACTCTAGCAAGGTGCAGAGCATCTTCTGAAAATGCTCAATATCTGTATGAATACTGATATACTAGCCTCTGAATATGTGCATGTGTATTTGTGTTTGATGTGACAAGTTTATATTTTGTGTTTATTGCTCTAAAAATGTACCTACTGCCTTGCAAGATATGGCTTCAAGTGACATTGATTTTCATGGAGCCTAAGCACTTGCCTTGACTGATATTACTTCTCAGTTTTCTGTCAAACCTCTAGAAGCTTTTGAAAATATATTCTACGTTGCTTTGTACATTAAGTGAGGCAAATAGCCTGTTAAGCTCCACATACAAATTCTGCTTGAGTCCTTATAAATTGCACATACATTTCCTGTCATTCCTTACATTTGGAAATGGTTTCATTATCCTGTCACAGGAACAGGCAATCTCTTGTCATCTTCTTTGCTGTTTTTCTGTATCCTCATATACCTTTTTATAGTTTAAAAGGGAAAAAATATGTATCTTGCATTATATTTCCAAATAAAACTTTGAGAATTTCTGATTAAAAAATAGATAGCTTTTTTTTTTTTATTTTAAAAATGCAAACGACTTCAGTGCAATGATACTGCATATGCCTAGCTAATGGATTTTGTGAAAAGTGAATGTTTGTTAAAAAAAAAAAAAAAGAAAAAAAATGTTCGGGTCAAGAAATTAACAGAAATGTTGAACAATCTGTTCCTCTAACTTGAAATCAGTGTATGCTGAAGCATGTTTTGGAATTCTGACCCACTTCACTGCAAAGAAAGCCTCACTTGTGTTCATTTCTAACAGGTCTTTTAAATCTTGGTCTAGCACACGTTGTCATAGTTAAATGGACCAAAATAATCTGAGAACTGTAGCTCACTGTACTCAATTAAATGATCAGAGGAAAGAAGGGCACAGGACTGAGTGATGAATAAAACTATTATCCAGTGAGCCTTCATCCAGAGTTTAACTTAAATATACTTCCTCAATCACCATTTTTTCCTTTCTAGACCTTTTAAAATAGTGTTAGTTTGCTTTCATTATTTTTCTTACTGTCTTATTTTGTTACTTATTTATATTTCATGTAGTCGCATATTTGTATGATGACCTTTTTCTGAGTCCTTTGATATTTATAAAATGAATGTTCTATTTACAGAACTACTAATTTGATGTCATATAATAGAATAATTGTGGTGATATGTCCCTGATCAAATCATAGAGCAATAATCAGGTCTAGATAAAGACTTTTTAAAGGATCAAGCTCTTTCAGACAGAGATTAATATAATTCCTATTTTGCTTTGGTCTGAAAAAGTGAAGCTTTTTATAAATACAGGGTATAATGAAATTATTATGTAAAAAAATGAGAAATTGAAAAACTGTGTTAACGTAACTTGAAATTTCTCGTAACTTCTCTAGCCTGAAGTATATGAGGGCATACTTAGGAGAAAGTCTGCTTGATTTGGTTGCTACTTTATACATATTTTGAATATTGAGTGAAATTTTGAATTATTACATATATATATAGGATACATCACCAAATTAAACGTTAGGTAAAGTTAATTCACCAAATCAAACATTAAGTAAACTTAAAAATAATGGTACAACTTTTTTTTTTTAAATTATTGAGACTGTCACTTTTGACACCACTAAATGCAGCCTCAATTTAAAGCCTCTTAGAAGCATGTGCATACAGAATGTATACAGTATTACATTGCTTGTAAACTTTTTCTTTTTTTTTTTTTTTTTAATAATCTGTTATTAGGGATGATGTAGATATGTTTCAGGTGAAAATGATAAAAAAATGAAAATATTTAACAAAAAAAAGTCTTATTTCTCAGACATAAGAAATGAACAGGGATAAGGCTATCTGTGTAGCATAAGACTATCCATTCTCATCAGTAAGAAAATTCATTTACTTTTTAACATTTAACCACCAGAAGTAAGCATAGGTTACAAAATTACAGTCAGCTTTTACTATAAAAATGATTGCAGCTGAAAGTCTTACTCTCAAGAAGTAATGCTCTTGAAACCTGTACACTAAGTTATAAGAAAACTGTCCATTAACAACTAAAACTGTTTTCCAAATGCTTGATTCTAGCAAAAAATATGAATGCAGGGAAGATTTGTGGAACAGTAGCTATATTTAAGCAAACAAAATGGCCTTTTCAGTACTGGCTACATAATCCCTTTGTGTTACCTACCATTTTTACTCTCCATTACCATGTCCTTAAATTTCAGTTTCCTGTTCTCCTTTTCCCTGATGTTTTTTCCTTTGTTCATTCCACTCTAAGGCATAACCTAGTGATACTGAAATTAGTGATGATTACCTTTGACTTGAAAAATTGCCCATTTTTCAGTTAAAAAGAAATATATATATATTTGCTGTGCCTTTTCTGTTCACCTCTAAAGTCAACAACAAACCTCCAAGCAAACACATAAATATTTTTGCTAGTTAAAGATGAATAAATAAAATGAAAGATAAAATGTTATAGCTGTCATTTTGAACTAAATATTTAGTTGAATGAATTTACTTTCAAGAACAGTTTCATTATTCAGTGGTGAAAAGAATAAAAGTATGGAAGCTTTGGAATAAACTCAAGTTTTAAGTATCACTGTACATCAGGGAGGACCCTCATTAGGCTCATTCATACAAATCAATGAAAAAAGAAATGTTGATAATACACCAATGTTTTATTTGTTAATGAGTGGTGCTTACACTAACTTGAGGATTTTTTTGCCTCTTGTGCTGCCCTGCCAGCAAGGGGCAGGAAGTGCAGAAGGAGATGGGGGAAGACAGAACAAGGACAACTGGCCAAAACTGATTAAAGGTATGTTCCATATGATGCAGTGTCATGCTCAGCAATAAAACTGGGGGACCTGGCTGAGGGAACTGCTGCTGCTCAGAATCTGTCTGGACATTGTGCATTTTTTTTGGTATATTCTATTATCATTTTTATTATTATTATAATTATCATCATCATAATTTCCCCTTCCTTTTATGTTCTATTAAAGTGTTTATATCTCAACACACAAATTTTACCTTTTTTTTTTTCCCGATTCTCTCCCTCATCCTACTTCATGGAATTGAGCAAACAGCTTTGCGGTGCTGAGCTTCCAGTAGGGTCAAACCCTAACAGTATTTTACTAAGGTTCTTGAATTAGCTAAGGGTTAGCATTGCAGTTGAGCACTGATGGTTACTAAATCCTTTCTTGGATTCACTTTAGTGTCCCTCATGTTGCCCAGTGGGTTAGTGAAAGAAATGTGAGGAATGGATAAGAGAAAGAAATTGGATTGGTCTACTTGCAGCATAACGATATTTATTTTGAGGGACAATAAGAAGAATGCTACCAGAGTGGAGCCTTATTCTCTTCATCAGATGCATGTGACATGAAGCTTACATCAACATGCTTGAAACAGTAGCTTGAAACAGTAGCTTAAGCAATTTCTTCGGTCAACCTGATTTTTCTTACTTCAAAAGCCATCATTAGTCTGAAAACCAACCAGAGAGATAGGAGAATAGGGGCACATTCTGTTTTGTCTGTTCAGCCATCAGTGTGTGATGGGGTAAGATACTCGCTGGTTAGGCAACTGAGATTGAAGACTGCTAATGCTGCACTTGGGAATTACAAGAAAGACTTTAAGTACATTTAATTCTTCTCATGCAAGAAAAAGAGGGTGAGAAAATGGAATGGGAATAATTATTCTAGGAATCAGAATAATTTTGTTGACTGTGAGGGAAGTTATAAACAGTGTTGTTCCATTGAAAGGTTGCTATGCTGGTTGAGAAGGAAACTGTGTGAAGGAGGAAGAATAATTCTGTAAGAGACAGAAACTATATGACAAAAAGAGGTGGTCAGACATTTAGGCTGACCAGTGAAAAATCTCCTTTCCAGCTAAAGATTACTATGAAGTACTGGCAATCTTATCCATACTACAGGCACTTCTAAGGAAGGAGCTGACAGTGATATAACAGCTAGATACAGGTAAGTGGAGAGATGAGTGCTCAAGAGAAGGTTAGACTAAGTACCCTCAGCTGTTAAAGTAAAATTTATAGTGAGAACAGTGGGGAGGCAGAGAGCATAAAGTTGTCAAAATGGAGGATTTGTGAAGTAAATGGTATACAGCTTAATTATTTGGGCTGTGAAACCCTGTGCTATATATTAAAAGGCAATCAAAAAGGATATCTATAGACAAATCTGGGCTGCTCAGTATGGGTCTGCTTATCACTGTCAGTAGCATTTCACTTGAGCTACAGAAGCAGGCATATTAAAGCTGTCTTTGCACCCAATAGTTCAGGCTTTATGTAAAGCCTCTACAATTTATTATCAGCTATTTATTATAGAGTCCAAAGAAACAATAAGAAATATGGGCTTCAGTATTTCTATGCTGAAAAATAGCTAAAAAAAGTTGATGTTAATCAATGATTTCATTTAAAGACACCATTTAGGCTTCAGAAAATGTTTTATAATCAATTGGCTATATATGATTTGTGCTTTGAAGTTATTCCATATATACTGAAATATGTGGAACAAATTAACTTTATCGCAACAACTTTGGTCAAAGTTGATTAGGAGGAAAATAGACTGTAATCTAGCCAATGAAAATAGCAAGAGAGATGAAAGGTTTAATAATTGTTGCACACTGAGTCACACTGAGTTCTTTAAGAGTTTAATTTCAGTTGATATATGAGAAAAAATTCACTAAGATGATGAGTCAAAGTGAAAAAAGCATACTAATAATATGCTTATTTTGCTTAATTGTTGTATTTTTAGAATGCAGAGAAACCGAGAGCATAACTGTATTCACTTATCTGCAGAAGAAAGGAAAATCACAATTGTGTTGCTATAGTTATGCTCTGTAAAACCTTTAAGTCTAGTTGTGGAAGAAAAAGATAAACTCCCATAACTTCCCTCTTATGCATCTCTGTCCATAAGAAATACTAGCCATAAAGCCTGTACACATATTCTAAGACCATTTTCTTCTCAAATTTATTGTCATATAAAAATGTTTCTGAATACATAAGGATGGCTAACAGTGTGGATGCTGCCCCAAATGCACTTTTGAAGAAACACAGCAAGAGAGGAGAAAGAATTTACGTTATCATTACAACTTTTCTTGAGGTTTCTGTCTTGTTAAGAAAGGAACTCCTTGAAGAGGCTGACTAGATGATGTGGATCTCTTTTTCATCTTATCTATATCAGCATCCTCCAAACAATCTCAAGATCTATATGCATGCATGCTATTTGTACTCTTTTTTTTCCTATAACTTCTAAAAAAAAAAAAAAATTCTGAAATGATTACCCTAAGCCACAGTCATGTTCATATAAATATGTTGGTTTGGGGTTTCTGCTGAAATAAGTTGTTCCAGACAAGGCCAAAGTCAGAGCTTAAAACCTGAAAAAATATCAAAGCTTACTGCAGGCATGTCCAACCCATGGTCTATGGGCTGCATGCAGCCCAGGACAGCTAATAATGCAGACTGACCGCTGCCACTGTGCCATAATGGCAGCGGCTCTTTCCGACCAAGTGACCTGGCCCGGCCTTGGGCACACATACATTGCTCAGCAACAACCAAACCATTAGTGTCCTATTAGTGCTGTCTCAGTTGAAAACAGGACAAGAGGAGGGTGCAGTGTAGTGCTAACTCTAATTCTCACATCTGAAACACACTTAGTCAAATTGAAATCTGCATGTATTACACGTTATATATGCTTGAAGTAAAATGGAGTCATTAACAATAATAATATTTCAACTTATCTAATGTCATAAAAGAAAACAGAACCCAGAAAAAGGAGAAACTGTGGAAATGTGTTCAACAAAAGTGGATACATGACTGCTTTTTTATCGAAACAAATAATGTGTCACTATGCTTAATTTGTAGGGAAATTGTGACAGTTTTCAAAGATTATGATTTGAAAAGACATTATATGCAAAAAATCATGCTGCCAAATTTGATGCATATCAAGGAATGTTCCATAAAGACAAAATAGCGGCACTGAAAAAGCTCAACAATTTTTTTTTTTAAAGTTACAACTCAGACACAAATATAAAAGCTAGTTATGTCCTTATGAGCTTATTAAATAATGTATGGAAGGCATGGCAAATATAATTTGTCCCGATAAAAAAAATGTTTTTTTTTATAAAATCAGTTTGTCTCACCAGACTGTAGCCAGGCAAATTGAAGAAAGAGGAAAATCTATTGAAACAAATTTGGAGAGTAAAGCTACTAATTTCAGATGTTATGCTTTGGTGATAGATGAAAGCATTGATGCTAAAGATACAGCGCAACTTGCCATTTTTATTAGAGGTATTGAGAACGAATATAATGTCACAGAAGAAATGGCTTCTTTGGTGCCATTACAAAACACAAATAAATCTCTTGGTTGGTATGAAACAGTAAAAATTACTTTGAAGTGATTTTCTTTAACCTTTGTCAGCATACCTGGTATAGCTACTGATGACGCCCTGGTGACGGCTGTTAAAAAAGAGGGATATCTTAGAAGATGATCCAATTGCTGCCAGCAACTCACATTTGATGAAATATCACTGCACCATACATCAAGAAAATTTATGCACAAAATTTTTAAAAATGAATGTCAGGCAAATTGTCATGAAATCTATGAATTTCATAAAGTCATAGGGATTGAATTGTTGCCAATTTCATGGTTCTTTAAAAGTATGGATGCTGCTTATGGGGACATCAATTACTTTCTGGAGTAAGGTGGCTAAGTTGGTGTAAAATGCTAAAAAGATTATATGACTTGTGAAAGGAAATTGTTTATGGGATCAAATGGAAAATTTGTGCCAGAACCCGAAGAAGAAGAATGTCTCTCAGATTTAGCATTTTTGGTGAATTTGACAGCTCATTTAAATGAGTTAAACAAGCATTTTCAAGGTGAAAATTTATCTGTGATATGTTTCAAAACATAACAACATTTGAAATGAAACTTAAATTATGGCAAGCTCAAGCTCTTTCATCTGCTTATGTCCATTTGAGTCTGACAGCCTGCCTTCTGACTGGGTTCAGTATTTAACTGCTACTTTAACAGTTCTAAAAAATTCACAAAACGTACATTAGACATCTATTATACTTGGTTTATTTTTTTTAATATCTGGATATGAAGTTTAAATTAGAGCATTGTACAATCTAGAAAGAACACTTAGTAGCCGAAGAAATTATAAAAGATCATCACCCTAGTTTCAAGTCCATGAGAAAAAAATAAAAATAAGAAAACAAACAAAAAATGTTTCTGCCCTCTAAGATGTGTCTGTCTATGAAGCATGTAATACATTTGACGAAGTAGAATGTTACAGCAGTTACAGATGCCATCCTTTACTTTTCAATATATCTAGAAAGGGTATTTGCAGGTAGGATTATCTGAGTGTAGCATGAGTGGTAAATACATTTATATTAACCTACCTTTTAATAAGTTTTAACTTCACTTTAAAAATGTAGTGATTTCTTTTTTCATCTGCATTCTGGTAACTGTTCAGGGCCTATATTGTTCCTCTGAAGATTACATAAAACCAACCAACTTTACATTTTCTCACTTGGAGATTATTAATTCCTTTCTGTTCAATGAAACGTGTGATTGTACATGTTTATATGCTCATATTTATGAAATTCTATACTATATATCAACAGTAAAAGTTTTCATTCAAACAATGTTCACGAAAGCCTAGGGAAAAAAAAAACCCTGGAGACCTCAAAGTCCATCTCATTTCTTTGGAAGAAAATTGAAAAATTCTGTTAAGCAGGATATAGAAATCCTAAAAAATAGTAGTTTAAAAATATAAAGAGTATTAATTTTTAATCTCTGATTATATTAAAAATACATTTTTATAAACTGAAGTCATTTATGTGAAGCTCTTTATTGTGGTGCATATAATAACTGTATACATGTACAGAAATCTATTCAAAATTTTAAGCTACACTAAATTTTTCATGACTTTCGTTAGTGTTTTAAACACAGCAGTAAATCTTGAAATGAACTTCAGTTAGTATGTTACAAAATTTTAAAGATAGTGATGGAAATAAAAGGGCTGAATGTGTCTTTGAAATGAAGTTGCAAATAAGAAAGTGTACAGAACTTCTGTTAGAGTAGTTTCTGTTATTGAGTATGACAATTTGGAAATCGGAGTATCCATAGCAAGGTGCTGTTGAAGGGGGAAGATAATGAAATCTTATGAATCTTATGAAATCTTATGAATCTTATGAAATCTAATGAATAATGAATAGCGTAGCCAGCAGGAGCAGGGAGGTGATCATCCCCCTGTACTCAGCTCTGGTGAGGCCGCACCTCGAGTACTGTGTTCAGTTTTGGGCCCCTCACTACAAAAAAGACATTGAGGCCCTGGAACGTGTTCAGAGAAGGGCAACAAAACTGGTGAGGGGTTTAGAGCACAAGTCTTATGAGGAGCAGCTGAGGGATCTGGGATTGTTTAGTGTGGAGAAGAGGAGGCTCAGGGGAGACCTCATTGCACTGTACTACTTCCTGAAGGGAGGTTGTGGTGAGGAGGGGGTTGGCCTCTTCTCCCAGATAACTACTGACAGGATGAGAGGGAATGGCCACAAGTTGCACCAGGGTAAATTTAGACTGGATATAAGGAAAAACCTTTTCTCTGAAAGAGTAGTCAGGCACTGGAATGGCCTGCCTAGGGAGGTGGTGGAGTCACTGTCCCTGATGCTGTTCAAGAAGCATCTGGATGAGGTGCTAAGGGATATGATTTAGTAGCTTAGTGGGTAGGGATGGTGATAGGAGGACGGTTGGACTAGATGATCTTGTAGGTCCTTTCCAACCTAGTGTTTCTATGATTCTATGATTCTATGAAAATTTTCCCCTTTGCACAAATAGTAAAATAACTCAGTATGTGACTCCATATATTAAATAAATAACTACATTGTCGCTGTTGTTATTGTGTTGTGTTTTTGGGTAAAAAGGTAGACTGGAATGCCTGAAGTAATTTGAGAGGAGTAGAAATCACACAGTACCTTCCTGGATGCTCATAAAACATGCTAGCATTTTGAATAACATTTTATTGCTAGCGTTTGCTGAAAGAGGCGTTGAATAGTTACTTTGATGGAGCTGGTGTTTTCTTTTTCTTTGTTAATCAGTATCATTTTCCTGTCATATACATCAGACCTACTGAATGAGTACTTCATTTTGTCCTTCTTTATTGAAGATGGAAAGATGACTCAGGTTCTCTGACAATCAACTGATTACTTTGTCTCCCCTCTGGGATATCTGTAAATATGCTGAGGCCATAGGTAAAACCGCCTTCTGAAGGCTGTGACTCTTTGTAGTAAAACTGTATCAGGCCAGCAATTAAGACACCAGGGTGCTTTTAATGTACGCTGTTCCTTTAGTTTCTTTTATGTGATAGTTCATGCACATTCATTATGATTCTTTCCAATGCCATTTCTATGGCTTTAAATGAAAGCAGTTTGTTTATAAACTGGGACTGTTACATGCTTGAAAATATTTACATCACTATTAAAACATTTTTGCTGAGTTTTAGAAAAAAATGTGGCTAAATCTTTTTCTTTACAATGATTCTTAATTTTCCAGTTGTTTACTGTTTAAATGTAAGTATTTACTTGGAGTAAAGGCTCTTCTGACTCCATTTGAATATTGGTAAATAAAAAGAATAGTGGAGGTAATATATAAAGTTATCTTGCAAAATTTTAATCCAGTGTGTAGATGTTCATTGTTTTCATTTAAAATTTTTTTAATTATTTTTTGTATTTATGAAGTTCAAACATCTTGAATAAAATATGGTGAAATAACCTGTCTTTTGGATGTCCTCCAAAGTAACTCGGCACATAACCAACTACTTAAAATTTTCGTAATGACATTTGAAAGGAATTACTTGGCTAAATAGATCTACAAAGTCACATTTCAAAATACAGCTGATGAAAACCTCATAGACTATATTTTTATCTATAATGAAGTGCTAGATTATCTATGAAGAAAAAAGAGGATGCGAGAAACTAAGCATATCCAAAGATAATTTTATTAAAGTGTATGTTTATCCTATAATAAGAAATTATTCATAAAAGCTGAATAACATTTCATACTTTCATGTAGACTGGATAGGGCAGCCATAATTACTGCATCGTTACATTTGTTATTAAAGATCCTTCTTATAATATGGCAAATTAGGCACAGAGCAGGAACTGAATTGTACCAGAAAGGTGTCAGAAGAAAGAAGAATCTGATTTGATGGAGCACAGGATTATTCTTCAGTGCCTGGATTATATGCTGTTTCACTTAAGCAACAAAGTCCCCTTGGATAAAAGCTGACACGGATCAGTCTTTATGTATGTAGGATAAAATAGAGAAGAATCTTTTCCTTGGCTGAAAAGTGACATGTACTTCAGTCAGAGGTATTCTGCCAGAAGATATGACAAATAAGAAATGAATAAATGTTTTGGAATAGATCATCACTGCTTATAATGGAAGCCAAGATCTTGTTAGGATTTGAGAAAAGGATTAGACATATATATGTATGAGGGCATCCAGAGTTCTTTTAGGTAAAATTAGAAAGAGCTATAAATCTTTCTGCTTCAAAGAAATGCTACCCTTTAATTAATTGGTGAAAAGCTTTCTTTAGAATCAGATGACTCAGTTACCATTACTCCAGTTCTCCTGTATTTCTCTGAGAGAAAGGTCCTGGCTACTCTCAAACAAAAGATACCAGACTAGAGCTACCTCTGGTTACATGTGCACGTATTTACAATTTTAAAGCATATGGGATTCGCATGGGAACTGAAATAAATAGAATGTGATAAAAATATACATATATGTAGTAAATCAAATAATCATATTTAGAATATCAGTATGATGGTTTACTGATGGTTTATGATGTAATCAAACAGTTGAAAGATTAGATACCTTCATGATAGCTCAGTGAATGCTATCTATTTCTAAAGTTTCTTTGCCATTTCCATAAATTTAGAAATTTAGGGATATTTATTCATTTCTCACTTTACACTTTTATGGAAAATGTGACATAATGACAAACACTGAATATTGTCTTGGGACCAGTTAACAGAAAATTATACCTTAAACTCACACCAAACAATTTAAAACTATAATGAAAGGATGTACATTTGCATGAAAGTTTGTGTAGAACATAACATGATTTTTAATATGTTCAGAAATATAGATAATGTAATGTAAACTTCCTTGTAGTACTGGTAAAAATTTCAAACATTATACATTTCCAACATTATCCCGTATTAATAAGTGCCCTTTCTTATAACATAATTAAAGTACATAAGTTGTTCATTTATATTCTTCATCTATGACCTCAATATGCATTAATATCATGCTAGGAATATAATTGGCCACAGGAAACATTTTATAAATATTTATAGTGTTTACTTTATGCTTTCAGACATGTGGAGGGAAATCCACAGGACTGAGACTAGAAGGAGAAATTAACAGTAGTGTACTAATTAAATTTGCAGACAATACCAATCAAGGAAAGACAGCATGTACATTGAAGGACAAGAACAGAATTCAAAATTATCTTGACAAATTGAAACAATGGAGTGAAAAACATAACATGAAATTCAAGAGGGAAAAATACAAAGTAGTGCATGTTAGCAGGATTAATCAGTTGCATAAATATATCAGACATTAACTAGTTAGGCAGCATCCAGGAGCTGTTCTTTAGTTTAAGAGTCTGGAAAACCTTCTTAGAAGTAAGAACAGGCTAGGCAAACATCTGTCAGAACTCACTACTTTGCAGTTGTGTATTCTTTGAGAGAGCAAGATAAGTAAGTGATCTTTCGAGATTCCTTCCAGGAATTCCAAAACTATTATTTACTGATAATCTGTAACTTTCAGCAGGAACAGATATGCAGTCCTTTCTGACCTTCATTACATGGAAAGCCATCAGGATTCTGTGGAACAAAATAATATACATGAAAAGGAAGGGGTGGGGAAGAGTGGCAGAAGCTTTGGAAAATGTTCACAAAACTATACCATTCCCAAAGTTTGAGGCAGTTAGGATCACTACATATTTATTGGTTTAATTCAAACTACAATTAATACATAACATATTTGGAAAATGTGCATATGTTATAAATATTGGAATAAGTTACAAAAACTACGTATCTAAAATGAACCAGAAAATCATAACTCCCTGCCCCTGATATTTCTAGTCAGTCATGATTTTTTTAGTTATATTGCACTTGGAAAGACTGGAGAGTTGGACTGGAGAGAGGAACCTTATGAGTTTCAGCAAGGGCAAGTGTAGAGTCTTGTGCTTGGGCAGGAGTAACTGCATGCATCAGTATAGATTAGAGGAAAGGAGCTCTTCGGAGAAGGACATGGATTTCCTGGTGGACAACAGCTTAGACATGATCCAGCAGCGTGCCCTTGTGGCCAACAAGGCCAATGGAGCCCTGGGGTGCGTTAAAAAGAGTGTGGTCAGCAGGTGGAGGGAGGTGATCCTCCCCCCTATTCTGTCTTGATGAGGCCACATCTGAAATATTGTGTCCAGTTCTGGGCTCCCAAGAACAAGAAAGACAGGGATCCTCTAGGGGAAGTCCAGCTGAGGGCCACAAAGATGATTAAGGGCCTGGAGCATCTCCCTTATGAGAAAAGGCTGAGAGACTTGGGACTGTTCAGCCTGGACATCTCATCACTGTTTATAAACATCTAAACTGCGGGAGTCAAATGAATGGGATAGGGTTTTTTTCAATGTTGTGCAGTGACATAACAAGGGTTAACAGGCAAAAACTGGAACACAGGAAGTTCCATACAAACATGAGAAGGAATTTCTTTACTGTGAGAGTGACAAAGCACTGGTGGAGGATGCTCAGAGAGTTTGTGGAGTCTCCTTCACTGGAGATATTTAAGATCAGCCTGGACACTTTCCTGTGCAGCCTACTTTAGGGAAACTGCTTTATTGAGGGAATTGGACTAGATGATGCCCAGAAGTCCCTCAAACCCATGTGATTCTGTGATTAATTTTTATGTTGGTGTCAGTTATATTGTTTTACAGTTTGATGACGACAGGGAAAAAAATAAAAATATTAAAAAAGATATATTCTGCTACTAAAGACTCAGTGGGTACTGAGAATACCAAGAACACACTCTCAGAATGGAGAGAGAACTCATTCTTCTTGGAAGAATCTAGCTAGTCTAATTTATGTCTGCCATCTGAAGGAGCTGAACAGCCATACTCCCTCACTGATGTTGCTGATGATACCACTGAGCTCACATTTATAACCCAGTAGCAAATAATTTGATTAGAATGAAGACATCTTGTGTATACATCTAATATGGAAGATGGATTCTGAACAAGAGAACTTCTTGTCCATTGTATTCTACTCAGCTCAGAAGGCCTATTCCTTTTGAAAACCTTTGCTAACCTTTTAGACGTAGCCAAAATTAAGTACTTATACTCTATTTTATGAATTTTAGAAATAGCCTAATTTTCAGAAATACACAGTACTTAAAATCCTTTACTATGAGGAAACTGAAGTTGAAGCTGGGCTTGTTCAGCCTGGAGAAGAGAAGGCTATGGGGAGAAGACCTCATTATGGCCTTCCAGTATTTAAAGGGAGATTATAAACAGGAGGGAAACCAACTTTTTACAAGAGTAGACAGTGATAGGAGAAGGGGGAATGGTTTTAAATGGAAGGAGGGAAGATTTGTATCAGATATGAGGTGGAAATTTTTTTACTGAGAGGTTGGTGAAGTGCTGGAACAGGTTGCCTAGAGAGGCTGTGTTCCTCCAGGTGTTCAAGGCCAGGTTGGATGGTACTCCAAGCAATGTGATCTAGCACTTGATCTAGCGGCTGGCAACCCTGCCTGTGGCAGGGAGATTGGAACTTGATGGTCACTTCTAACCCAATCCATTCTATGATCCCATTTTTTCTGTGCTTTGGTGGAATATTCTTTAGTGGGTATATGCACACGTTATCATGCTGAAGATGGGGAAAGAGAAGAAAGGTCTGTCCAGTTAAGCTGTTAAGAAAGCAGATCAAGTGTCTATTGATAGAAAGATCCAATGTTTGTCTTTGTGTCACTGCAATGTATTACATCCGTTTGTTACAAACGGATGAAAACTGGCAGGCAAAATTATCACGTCAACTTAGTGTCTTCACTCTGAGGGGTAATAGGCATCCTAGGGTATGTTTTACTATTATGTGTCTTGCTAACAGGCTGATACTGTCACAAATGAAAGAGACAGTATTCTAGTGGAAGTAATCCTGGGCTCAAACATATTAAAGTGCCCAGAAAAACCCACAGGCTAATCAACTGTATGAAGAGACTGTCCTGCAAATGATAAAAGCTCCAAGGCATTCAGCTTCTGAAAAGCATGATATATATTTCTGGACTACAGGAGAAGTAGGAGAAATGGGATGAACACCCATAGCAAACCATCCAAGCATATGGAAAAAAAGGTGTATCATAGCTGAGATTTTGAAAGGCTGTATTTCTTCACTATTTTAGACCCTGGAAAACTGCTGAAACACATGGGTATATGTGTAATCCATTTAATCCCTGAATCTAGTTGAGAAACAAAGTATAATTCAATTTGTGTAATTTATCTTGCAAAAATTAAATGACCATCCAGGACTCTATATCTATACACAATTTATATGTTGCAATCAAGAAACAAGTTAATAGCAATAGAATTTTTGAAATAAGAACAGTACTTGCAATGGATATTTGTCTCATTTATTTAAATATTTTGTTTTTGTATTATGTTTCTTTAAAAAGGCAAAAAACGGGATCTCCCTGGAAAGTGGAGAAGATAGGCCTTCCCTGAAGAAGTTCAGAGCTTAATCTACAGCAGATTTTGGAGGCTGAAGGGTGTGGTAAACAAAAATGATACTGCTCCTCAGTTTTTGACAAAACCTATATTGCTTCTATTGCTTCATTTTCTCACACTTGATTTTTTTTTTTTTTGTTTCTTTTCTTTTTTTATTTCTGTAAGAAAACTTGTGGTTAGATACAGTCATTCTGAAATTTGTGGAAAACACACTGGTTGTTCAGAAAACATCACTATAAACTAGCAAAATCATCATGAAATCTAGCTATGAAATCAAACACTTTTTTGTGTTTACACATGATTTTTAACAGTAAGCAAAAATACTAATGAAGCATGTGCAAAAAAGAAGGGAGAGAAAACATGAGAAAACAAGAATATATTTGAATGGCATCTGAATTTCACTTCTTACCATAGTTGAAAAATGATTGGAAGGTCATCTGAAGTAGAAACAGGTGATAATATTTTCTAGAAACAAACTGAAAATCTTATTATAAATAATAAATTAATGTTATTCTTTGTAATGGAGAAGAAATGAGTAATGAGTGTAGGAAACAGCTACAGGGTGGTGAGATAATTTCGTAATGTAATATGGATCAAATGTGGAAAATAAAAGGAGAGGAAGTTTTGTTTAGATAAGAACAGTGGGCTTTGATGACAGACAAGCATACAGTAGGTTTGTACATTATGCTGTACATAATTCTTAAGGAAAAGTTACTTATTGATGAGTGATTTTAGCTATTTTTAGATATAGATTGATTTTGTCCAACAGTATCTCATATTTTTCTGTGAGCTGAATAGATCAAACATATCTATTTAGCACAGTGTATGATCCCAGTTATGTAATCAACTTCAAAGATTAATGAAAGATTGTTCCATTCCTGTTACAAAAAAAAAAAAAAAAAAAAAAAAAAAAATA
>WBMW01001788.1:31021-54795 GCA_013396635.1 Penelope pileata
AAAAGCAAGCTAGCAAGTAAACAAGCAAACAGACAAACAAAACAACACGTAGTTAATGGTCATTTGCCACCAAAAAAGTAATCTGATCCTAGAAAAAATTACATTTGACCATTTACCTTATCATTACATTATTATAGCTAATTATTTTACTGCTAGGAATTGAAATATTTGTCCTCTCAATCACATTATAAATACCTATCTTTCAGAAAGCTCTACATGTAACTTTTCACAAAGCTGGAATGACATTCAACATTTTAAAAGACCTGACTACTAAGTACTCTTCTTCTCAAACTCTTTAATATACACCTACGATGTTTCCCTTCCATCCTAGCCCCTGCTCTACCCATTACTCATTCAATATCTTTAACCTATTCTCTCTCTTGCCAAGTATGCAATACAGAAGTGAATTGTGCTGGACTAAACTGAAGATACACATCTTGTGTTCCATGAATTATATGTGTGCTCTATCAAAACTATAGCATTTATGTTCCTGTGGCACACAGTGCTAGGCAGAAGCTGTTTAAATATTTTGCAAAATGTGTTTCTCAATATATTGCAAACAAGGAGTTACTATATTAAGTGCATTCATTCAGGTGTAAGCAGGGAAACAATAAGGCTACTCAAAAGTTTCAGAACAAAATGAGGAACCAGAATCATTTAAATGAATTTCGAGGTGTTTTGACAGTTATAGTCAGAAATCTAAGTTTGTTAATTGGGCCACAATCCAAACAGTATGTGCTATTTTCTACTGATGTCTATTTTTAATATGAAGACTGAGTGTACAGTGAAACAGAACAGAGCAAGTGAGAAGGTGTGAACTGCAACTGTTATAAAACAAGAATTTGATGTACACAAATATTCGTACATTCACTGAACTCTTTCACCCCACTTGATGCTAATATGGAACCTAAAACATATGAATTATTGGAAGTAAACTGTAGATCATGTAGTTTAATGTCTTAATTCAAATGTCTTAAAATGCATATTCTTAATCTGAAACTCTTCATAGAGCTTACCTGTTCCAGTCATGACAAGTATGTCTGTGTCAGTGGTTCAGTTATTACATATACCAATGATGAGGAGACAATCGGTGCACACAGACTCAAATCTTTCCACTTAAATAATAGTGCCATCCATCTTTATAATATCACTGACAAAATTGCAATGCTCAGCATTATCCAGCATTTTCATTTGTATCCATCACTCTGACAAAATCGTAATTACAGTGCTAAAACAGATGCTCATGAGCTCTTTGACAAGTCACTACAGTTAAAATGTGGGGAAAGTTGCTCCACGCTATATTCTGTCTAAAACTTAGTATATACTGTACAAGTGATGCTAGGATGAAATGAAAGACATGTAAAATCATCAATCAATGTCTTGCTCCAACCATCTAATTTGTTGGAAGTAACCATCCAAATTTTTTCAGCAGAACACAATTAAAATGTAGAAGTACAGGTTTCATCGTATTTCAAATATTTATTTCACATATCCTCTACAAATATAACTTTCAAATGAATTATAACAATGACAACTGGCATGATATCTTCATTCCTCAAAAAACCCAAATTAAATGGTCAAAATGCTGTCATCAAAGGATGTGACCGAAGAGACAAAATTTAATTCCAGTAACATTTTTAAAGGAATCTTGAAACAGTGTTCACTCTTGCACAAATAAACACTTTCATGTGAAGAAGTACTTATTTTTAAGAATGAAGGGCACTATCAGTCAGATTCCAAGCTACAAAGCTATGAATGTGTGAAAAGGTGGTTTTGCACGAGGCTTTTCTCAAATATAGTACTATGAATTAAACTTAATTTTGCTATTTAGAGAGAATAATCTCATGTAAATGACAGAAGTCCTCCCTAGAGTGCCAGTGTTATTTACACACAATCGTGTATCATCAGGTATTATAATATGAGAAAATTTCCCCTGGATTTAAGGAAGTCTTTATAAAAACAAATAAAAAACTTCTCTAACTTTCTAACTATGAAGTCATACTACCTGAAACTGAAGTGGTTCTACTGGCCTCAAGAATAAATAAAATATTAGTACCAGTAATTTAAAATTCATTATCAGCAAGGTAATGACAAGAAAAAATAAAATATGTTATTCTTAAATAATGAGCACAATGGCTTTGAAACGATAAATACAGTCTCTCTGTGGCAATATAACGATGCTGTATTCATCGTGATGGGAAGCTGTACCCTTTTCACATGTACAAACATTTATTTGCAGC
Source organism: Penelope pileata (assembly GCA_013396635.1). Taxonomy (NCBI): domain Eukaryota; kingdom Metazoa; phylum Chordata; class Aves; order Galliformes; family Cracidae; genus Penelope; species Penelope pileata. The sequence continues at coordinate 33,262 of WBMW01001788.1, forward strand.
TTTATTCAGGAAAAATGCTGTATCTTAAGATTATTGTTGCTACAGAAATGAACAGTCAGTAGTAGAACTTTTTATTGCCAATGCGAAGGATAGAATTTCAGTTTTAGAAGATAGAAAAGATATATCTGTTTCATGATTTTTTTTTCATTTTATTTTTTCCAAAACTATTAATTGGAGAAGATGCTTAATACTTTTTTTAGAATCATCAGTAGACTTAATGAATAGGGTCTAAATGTGATCAATTGTGATTTACATGCATATGAGGACAATTTATCACATTGCTTAGCTAAAACTTAATACATTCTGATTACCTCAATATGAACATAAGATTGGAACAAAGAACTTCTGGTATTGAGTATAAAAATTAAGACAAAATTACCTTAAAGGATTATCAATGTTACAACAATGATGTTCTCTTCTTATTCTGTAGATAGTGCTAAAAATCCCTTGTTTTTTCTTGAGTTTGTGAGTCTTCTTTTAAAAATATGGTCTAAAAGATGTGTCCTAGTAGATGGCATTAGTAAATGCAAAAAATGCTTATCTCTAGATGATTGTCTCCATTGCCTTGTCTAAGAGAAAGAGAAAAACAAACACTGGAATTTAAAGGCAGAAAGGTGAAATGTTGAAATTAAGTAGTTAATTCCAGAGAATAACATGGCTTTTTAAAATAAGTGCTGTGCAGAAACACAGACTCAAACTTGATTAATAAACCAGCAGACTCAAACTTGATTAATAACCTAGGCTCATATGTTATCATTTATGGCAGATTTGTGTCACCTTCTTATTTTCCCCATTTAAAAAAAATAACTACCACAGTAAAATGACAACTGCTTTTTAATTGTACATCAGAAGAAGACTTTCAGCTCATTTCAACCTGTCTAGAACACATATATTTTCTTTTGATCTTTTTACTTACAGTTCTCAATATAATGTATACAATAGCTGTTGTGGACAAAGCAGTTTTATTCTTACGTTCATATCATGTGACTTAAGTTACTGTGAGCAGTTAAGTTAGTGGGGAATACAAAGAGTCGTAGGTGTTTCATCCTACGTGACAGTGGATGTGTCCACAAAAGATCATTAAAACAAATCCCCTTTTTTAATGTCTTACCATGAAAGTCATAGAATGGACAGACACAGGCACTCAGCTTCCTTTGTACTTCAAGAATGATTCCAGAGGTCAATATTAAGGCAAAATTGCTGTGAGCTGGGTAGGAGAGTAATTGAGTTAGCAATGTGTACCAAGTCTGTACATAATGGTAAAGATTACAGCTGTCAGTATTGTCAATCTTCCTTCAGCACTAAAAATCCACATAGAAAAATTAAAATTCCTACCTCACTTCCTTGTCCTTCTGTCAAGCTACCCCTTTTTTTCTTAAATGTCACACTGAATGAATTTAAGTTCATACCAGGAATATTCAGTGTGAAAATTTATAGTCCTTTAACTAAGAGTAAATATGTTCTTGCTCTTTTTTCAATTGTTTTTATTCTTTTTGTCAGACTTTCAATGAAAACATAACTTCAGTGTATGGTTTTTTTCTTCTTTAGTAATCAAATATATAAAATGTCATGTATTCATTGCGTAATTGGTGTTTATTTGACATTCAGTCTTCCCACTGAAATACAAAGAAGGCATAAAACATCAGTTACAGAGAGAATATTGACATTTCATTCCTGCCTTGAATTTCAATGATTCAAATTCCATATTTGTGTACACAGGTACATCAAAGATATGAGAAAAGTGAAGGGAATATAATTTAGAAGTGTAAAAAATGATTTTGAAAGGTAAGAGGAAAGGACAGATAATTGATTTACTGTGATTAGATCTGGAATGAAGTTCTTTATTTATTCTTATAGAATGCTTGTATATGTCTTGTTTACGACTTACACCAGGTTTTTAGCGTATTTTCCATTTGAAGTTTGAATTACTGTCTGAAATCTGTTAATGTCAATATATAATTTGACAATTCTGTTGTGTTAATTCTAAGTGCAAACAAACTTTACTAGGAAGTTATGTGAGATGAGAAATCACTGGGTGGTTTCTTTGGTGGGTTGACCCAGTCCACAGACTAAGCATCCACTCAGCTGCTTGGTCCCCACTCTCCACCCTAGAGAAGAATCAGAGGAGCAGAAGTAAGAGATGCTCACGAGTTGAGATAAGAAGGGATCAAAAAGTGAAGGAAATAAATAAAAAAGAGGGGAAAAAAAGGGAAAGTGATACAAAAACAACTACTCACTACATCTAACAAGCAGACTGATGCCCAACCATTCTCCCAGCAATGGTTATTTTGGAAATACTACCCCATCTGTTTTTATTGCTGAACATAACTTTGTACAGCACGGAACATCCCTGTTCCAGAGGTTCCCCTTCTTCTCCCATCCTCTTGCCCACCCCAGCCTACTCACTGAGGTGTCAGAGTGGGAAACAGAAGCTGTGCAAGCACTGTTCAATAATAAAATACTGGTGTGTTATCAACACTCTTATAGTCACAAATTCAAAACATAACACTATACAAGCTTGTCTTAGTTTCAGCTGGTTAGTCTTTTCATAGCGTCCAGTATGAGGCTATGTTTTGCTTTTAGAAAGAAAACAATGCTGATAACGTACCCATGTTTTTAATTGTTGCTGGGCAGAACTGTATACAGCCAAGAATGTTTCAGTTTCTGTTTCTGTATTGCTCTGCCAGCAAGGAGGCTGCTGGGCAGTTCCACACAGAGCTGAGAGTGGACAGGACCAGGACAGCTGATCTAAGCTGACCAAAGAGATATTCCATACCATATGGCATCATGTAAATATAAAACAGAAGGGAGTTAGCCAGGGAAGAGCCACTGCTTGGAGACTGGCTGGGCATCGTTTGGTGGGTGGTGAGCCATTGCTTTCCTTGTGTATCACTTGTTTTTGTGCGTATATATATATTTGTATATTTATATACTTTTCATTATTTTTCATTATTATTTTTTCTTTTATTTCTTTTTCTGTCTTATTAAACAGTTTTTATCTCAACCCACAAGTTCCACAAGTTCTACTGTATTTTCTCCCAATTCTCTCCCCCATCCCACTGCACTGGGGGGAGGGGAGGAGGAGAGAGAGGAGAATGACTCTGTGGTGCTTAGCTATCTGCTGGATCAAACCACAGCAAAGCTGCTATGAGTTTAACCTGATCCCAACCAGACACAGTGGAATTCTTCATTTTGCATTTAGGCTTTGGATCAACTCTATGATCACATCAGTCATATACATATTCCGATTGTGATTTGTGTCAAATATCAGGGGAAAATATGTTTTTTTTTAAAATCTGAATGAAAGCCACAACCTTTACAGGTTACTCCAATGCAATAGAGTTCTCAAGTGTATATCTAAACTGATTGTCTGCCTTCTTTGACTGAAAGACATAGAATATGTCATGAATTAATGAAAATCTCTTGCATTCTACAAAAGCAATTTCTAACACCCTGAAAGGTGTTTGAAGCTAGTAAGACAACCTTAGGATCAAAAGAAATGACATGTTCACATTAGGTATGTATTGTGCTGTCAGATCATGACAATGTGTACTGTATTACTAAAGAAAAATACTATGCCCACCATCACCCATGCAGAGTGTGTGCTGTGGAAATAAGTGAGCTACAGCTATGGCAGAAAATATATCAACATTAGAAAGAAAAAAGAAGGGATTATATAACTGATGTGGTCTACTTTGATTTCAAAAGAAGCAGTAACCTATGAGTATGTTTCTATGAGTTTCTGTTCATGAGCTCTTTAGAAAAGGAGTAGGCAATTAATCAAAAATAAAAGACAAATTTTGTGTTTATAGGGCAATGAATAGTTTAATATCCTCTGACTTTGTTGACTGTTGCTCTGTCATCTCTGTGACCTGTGATCCCTATTTTGTTAACCAGTCACAAAATGTGATTTGGTTGCTCTTTTCAATGATGATGGATAAAAAAATATCAGGTTTGTACTGGCATCACTTCCATTCTTAGCTTACTTCTTTGGGTTGCCACAGTTAAGGGACACCTAGTATGATATTTTAGATTCTAGTTATGCCTGAAAGCCTGGCTGATTAGGTTGTATAAGTCTTGAAGGCTTTCTTAGGCATATGTTCAAAACAAATTGCAATTAATAATTTATATATTACAAAACATATATAAGTAGGAGTGTATCAATTTTTCTGTTTCTTTAAAAAAAACAATTCACAGTTTGTTCTTGGTGGTGGTGGTTTGTTTGTTTTTGTTTTTAATTATGTGATAAGATTATTTGAATATAATGGAAAAAAAACATATTTGCTTGTGGATCAGTCCGACATATCTATTTTGTCTTTGAATGGAACCAAGATATTTCTTTTTCTGTAACTGAATTGCCATACTAAGCTCTATTTTCTCATTTATTTCCCACTGCCATATGGGAGTTGGAGTTTCCTTCTCATAAGAAAGACCAGAGACTAAATGCAAATTTCATAGCCAGGAAAACTATTAGCAATATATTCCAGAAAAAGACAATTAGCTATTATTATAGACAATAGAAACATAACAGTGATTTCTCTTTCCGCATAATAATATGTAGAAATTCAACAAGAAAATGCTAAATATAAAGATAATCATAGCAAAAGGCAATCAGTAGGACTATCACAAAGAAAGAAATTATTGCATGGAGATTAGTAGTTTGGGTTTTATATTTTCTTAGCCTTACAATAGAAAGGTACAAGTATTTTCTTTCAAATGGGGTATTATCTAAGAGTTTTACTTTCATACAGTTCTAACTCTCAAAACTAGAATTTGAATAAATCCATATTGTCAAAGGTTTTTTACAAAAATGATGCTTTTTTTTATTGTATGCCATACATTCAAGGTTTTCATTTGTTTCTTCTTATCTTTTTAAATAAATGTTATTTCTAATTTGTTCGTTCTGAGCTATAACACTTCTAAACCCAGATCATACCAGGCGTAGCAAACTACATAGTTTGCTCTGAAAGTAATATCTCCTATTTATTTCCATGGAAACTACAACAGATACAAAGAGCACAATAGCACTGTTTGATAGAGCAAATTCTCAGCTACAAAACACTGTTTTTCAACATAGTCACCACCATTATCTATGCATTTTCACCAGCAATGAATAAGAGCCTGCATGCTACTCTCATGAAAATTTACACTAGCAGAGTTGACCCACTGTTTCACAGCTGCTATGATGGTGTCATTGCTAGGAAAATGTAGTCTGTGCAGCTCATCTTTCATCGGTTCAAATAGATGGAAGACGGAAGGTGCCAAATCCGGACTATGCAGTGGGTGTGGCAGGACAGTCCAGCCAAGACTGGCAATGTGGTACATGGTCTTCAACCTGGTAAGGGGCCTGGTGTTACTGTGCTGCAAGAGAAAGATTTTCTTCTGCTCTGGCCTGGCTCTGGAAGTTTGAGACTTCAGTGTAGTCAATATCATAATGTAGCAGCCAGAGTCGATGGTTTTTCTGGATTCCAGGAAATCCAGACAGATCACTCCTTTCCTAATCCAAAAGACAGTGCACATCACTCTATCCATTGAGGGCTGTATCTGGAATTTTTCCTTCGATGGAGAATTTATATGTTACCATTCTAGGGACTGCTGTTTTGACTCTGGCTCAGTAGAGCAGTGACACCACATCTTGTCACTGGTAGTGATGTGATCCATGAAACTGTCACCTTCTGCCTTGTATTGATTCAACAGGTCCTGACAAACTTGCATAGGATGTTCTTTCTGTTCCTGTGTGAACATTATTGTGACTCACCTGGTGGAAACTCTGTGATATTCCAATGCTGAATTGGAATTGCACTGAAGCTAATATTCAACTCTGTGTAAAGTTCACTGGTTGTAATGTGCCAATTTGCGTGGATGAGCTGATTGATATGCTCTTCATTTCGTGGTGTGACAGCTGTGCATGGCTGTCTGGAAGATGGCTTGTATTTCATGTCACTGTCATCACTGCTGAAACGTACCACCCACCTCCTCACTGTGCTCACATCCACTGTTTGGTCTCCAGAAACATTCAGCAAGTGTCTATGAATGTCAATGGGTGCAATTTTTTCTGCATGGAGAAATACAATGGCACACCTTTGCTTCATACGCAGTTCCAAGTCAGACACCATTTGGCCAAAGTGCCTTTCTGCTACCATCTGTCACATGGCAACAAAATGTAAGGGAACATTGCCAGGAAGGTGCAACCTCTACTGCTGTCACTGACATCAGCCTCTGATGTTGTGGGCCAAAAACAATAATAATAATAATAAGAAGGCATTACTTTCAGAGCACCCCTCATATATTTCCAATAGCTGATCAGTGTTGAGTCTTGAGTATTACTGATCTTCAACTCTTTAAAACCTATTAAAATTCTGTTTTTTTATAACTAATATAATTGCAAAAGTCTATTTTAATTTAATATTTAAAGAAATGCATTTAGTTAGGGAAATTCTCTTGCAAATATTTTAATGAGAATAAAATAAACAACAAAATGGTTTGGAAATATTTAAACAGGGACAGTATTTACATGATTGTGAAACATGCAGAAAAATACATAAATTTATAATGTTCATGAGAATACATCTTTAGTTTTCTGAGTGTCAGCAGAGTTCTTATTAGAGAAGGAGGCATGCTTTTCTCTCCAATTTGTAAGAAAAAATATTTTATGATTTTTGTTGAAGATTTCTCCAGATCAATGTGATGGATAAATATTTGCATTTTATAATTGTTTCTTCACAGTGGAAGATCAGAAACAATAACAAGCAACGAAAACTCTTTAAATAGTGTAAAGAATGGAATTTTAACAACAAGAAAAAAATGCATGAAGTTGAAAACATTCTTGTCTCTGAAAATACACTTTCAGAAAATATTCCAGATGCAAGCAATCTGTTTTATCCTTCAACTGCTGTGAACTCTTATCTTCCTTGGAATTAAGGGAGGGATGTGAGGATACACTTTGTATTACTTTGAGACTGATAATAAATAAGATGAAATTAATTACATTTACGAATTAAAATTAAGGTCAGTGTTGTGAGGCAGGCATGTGAAGGAAAGGCTAAAGAATTATAAGCATGTTTGTGTATATATATATGAGTGTGTGTGTGCATGTGTACCTATGGTTGTACATATTAATGATCATTGGTGATTGGTTGACTCAAGCACATCGGTTATAGATATATGTTTTATGTGTTTCAGGTAAGACAATTGATACCTCCTTGCCCATTGACATGATTTGTCCAGGATATTGACTCCTAAAACACTAGTCATTTCTGACATACTACTGTGCAATGTGAAACAGAAGACTGAATGTTGCAGAAGGCTGTTTCAGGAAGGTGTCAGGATATGCAGTGCAGGAGTTGGTAAGTTCTCTCTCCTGGCACTTATAGAAATGTAGTTTTGCTTCAAGATATTTCTTGGCCTTGTTCACTTTCCTGTCCCACTTTGAACAGCAGCGGAAACTGAGAATCTGCTATACTATCAGTAGCAGAGAGCAGCGTTTTCTGCAGGAGATTCCCTTAGAAATGTAATTCCCATACAGAATGTATGATAGTCTGGAATGAAAAAATCATTAGACTTTCTGATTTGCATGATGTGAAGCATAGTTCAGGAGTAAGTAAGTCTCTGCCAGTAAATGAAAACTCTTATACAGCCTCTGAGTCTTTAAGTCTGCACTGACTTTTTCACTGCTGAGTGCTTTGAACAGTGAAGAGGAAGCAAGCAAGACAGGCAAGGGGCAGGCACAAAGGGGGCTTTATAAGCTATTTTAAGACCTTCCATTCAGAAGCTGCACTGTGCCCCAAATGTTACAGCTAAAAGCTATTTACATTTTTTGCAGACATCCCTAAGAGACCATCAAAAGCAAAGTGCTGTTTGGCAACTTCTTCCTTCTGAAGGTCCTAATTACACAGACCTTTGTGTTACCAGGCTGCAGCAAGACTTTGCCCTGATCTTCCTGTTAAAAAAAATATACTTCAAGAGAGTAGAGGTACACGCTGAAATATCTGATATTATTCTGTTTTTTCAATAGTAAGAGGAAGCACAGTCCAACTTTTTCACTATTTGTGAACCTCAGGCCATGACTTTTTTAAAATCTTATTTGGGGAGATTAGTTAGTATTGTAAAACAAATCCATGCAAAGCATAGGCAGATTTTCCTACCTCATTCAGTCCTTTGAATCATGATAAAGGACCACTCTAGTGTACTGGTAAATATATCTGTGCACATAGAGTGACAACACATTCTTGTCACTGTTAGTCAAACTCCCAAACAAAATGGCCAAGAACAGATTTTCTCCCACAGTTCTTAAGGGTTTGGGCTGTTCTTAAGTACATATTTCATAACATAATTTGTGTATATTTTAGGCAATTTAAACTGTATAATATTTAACACATTCTTCTTGAAAATAGCTTTTATTTATTTTTAATTTTTTCATTGCTTTTAGATAAATTTTAATATCTTAATTTTCAGTTTAACATCTTTTAAATACCAAAATTTGTGAACTATAGCCAGGCTTCTGCAAAATATTATAAAATATTTTACATTCTTCTTTAAAAAACATAACTTATTAGAGATTCATTAATTCATATCAATATTTTACCCCACATAGTCACAGAAATGTGTGTGCTTTCTGTCTATACACACATACATGCACACATGCATATATATTTTATATATATATAGGTGTTTACTAGCAGAAGGTAAATACTGCAAAAGAGCCATTAATCTTCTATGGAAGGAAATAGTTTCAGAATTTTGTTTGTTTATTTCTGCTTTTTCTAGTTGTTATTGTTTGTTTGCTTGTTTTGAAGGGTCATAGCCTTCAGTGTCTTTCTACTTTTATTTTTTCTACTTTTATAACTTGTTCTTTGCTGACAGTTGGGCTATGACTATATTTCATAAACCCTAAAGCTCCCAAGTCGCTGAAAATAAATTGATTTTGTGAAAATATGTGACACACAGGTTTTCAATATGGGCCCTGAATAGCCAGTCTCTAAAGTAGTTGTTTCCATTTACACCCCTGACCTGCTGGTGTCTTCTATGTTGCTGTAGTTTTTCATGTACTTCAAAAGCCTCAGATCTGTTTCCATCCTTCTTAATTTAATATAAACTGCACATGCTTCTATCAGTAAAGACTTTCATTTTTATACTTCTTCGATTTCATGACACCAATGGTTCTATATTTCACAGTGTAGGGAACAGAATGAAATTACGCTGCTCTCAGACTTCAGCAATATCTGGTTTGTGTGATTCAGGACCTTCACAAAAAGCAGAGGTCACTCTCAAAATTTCTGTGAATGGCTCTTGCTGGAGGAGTATATATGGTAAGTCTGACAAAGTGTGATTTGTTTGATGTGAGTGAAGTGGGGCAAAAGCCCCACACACTTCTATGACAGTGGTAAAATGCAGCTGGATAATCCAACATCCACTTTTTTTGTGGACATTGTCATTCTAACATAAATCGACACAAGCTGGACAGGTTTAAATATGAATTCCTAAATTATTTTGCCATCTGTTCTCTTGTATCTACCTATTGTAATCCCTGACAATTTCAGCTTTTAAAAAATCACAGGTTTGAACTTCCTTATTTCACACCTACATTACTGAGAGCAGAAGCTGTCCTTTTGACAACACATGTTGCAGTAAATGACTGTTACTATACAGAACCTAAGCTATTAGATTAAATTTAGAAAACATTTTTTTTGTATACCTAAGGAAATTGATATTTGTACTGAGTATTTTAAATACTTACTCAGTGTGTACTTTCTCAGCTCAGGTAATACCTCAAGGGTTTTTACTGTAATTACTTCTGCATAGAACTGTGATTTCTATTGTGTCAAGGCCTGCAATTCTCATAGATATCTCTGTCCCCACTCCAGCCATTGAACCATTGCAATTCTGACAAATGATTTATTTCTCTCAGTGGGCTGACTTATGTGATGATTACTCCACTATAGTGACAAAAACAGAGAACACAACACAATAAGACAAATATTGTGAAAAATATTGGTAGGGAATTATCTGAAGGAGCAGTCCATATACCTTCTTCTGGGTGATGGAATGTGTAATCAGAGGGGCAGATTCTGTCAGTGAGGGTAACGAAAGGTAGAGGTTAACAGAGTTTCTTCAAACAATATTAGTTTTATCACATTATTGACAACACATGTTGAAAACAATCATTATGTACTTCTGTGGCTGCAAGGATGAAAGAAGAACAAAAAAAAGGTTGGTTACTAGTTACTTTAACAGGATGATAATCTCTAGCACAATGACAGAGCAGAAAGATTACAGCTCGTGTCACGTTAAAACTCTATCATTTAGCTTATGCTTTGTGCTTATGTGGCTGCATTTCTTCCTAGACATTTTTAGAGAGACTGTTACATTTGGCTAAGGGATGGTTAGAAGATTCACTATTAAATATAGTTGATTTTTATGTCTTGAAACTGTGAGAGTGTTTCAGAAAACAAATTAGATATTACAGATGCAAGATTCTGAATTTGTTTCTGTTCTTCTGTGGCCAGCACATACTGTCTGCATACAGAATCATTAGCTTATAGGAATAACAACCTGAGGTAGTGAAAATGCTTTTTTTTTTTTTTTTTCCCAGTCAAATATCATAGAACCATAGAATGGTTTAGGTTGGAAGGAACCTTAGAGATCATCTGGTTCCAACCCCCTTACTATGGGCAAGGACACCTCCCGCTAGACCAGGTTGCTCAAAGCCCCATCCAGCCTGGCTTTGAACATTTCCAGGGAGGGGACATCCGCAACGTCTCTGGGCAACCTGTTCCAGTGTCTCACCACCCTCATGGTGAAGAATTTCTTCCTTATATCTAGTCTAAATCTACTCTCTTCAAACAGTTATGTTGAATTATTGACATGATTGTTATCAAAACAGTTATGTCAATAATTTGCGTGTAACTTGGATATTGTCATTTGTCAAAGGCAGTAAACTAAAAGATTATCTTTGGAATGAAAAAACATATCAAGCCAGAAAGCACACTGATTTCTAAAGGGTGCAAATTCTTTGTAATTAAAGTCTCAGGTCTTCAGTACATTGAATTGCCTTTATAAGCTTTATTATTTGAAAGCAACGTATTAATTCTAGGATTTCTACAGTGAATTGAAAATCCATTTGCAGCAAAATGTGTTACACTTAAAATTATGATTATACAGTTGTGAGACTTTGTATATTGTTTTGCAGAATGAAGTGCATAGGCCCAAAAGCCCTTTCTGATTTACTTTCAGAAAGAATTCAGTTATCATTAACAGTTACCATATTTTTGTAATGCAAATGATTTACAATTTGGATCAAAATGAAAATGAGTTAGTTGTATTCAGAGTCTTCTATTTGCTTTATTGTAGAACTTAAACAGCAAGAAATTTTCAGTGTGGCTTAACTCTTATGAGACATAAGCACATGGATAACTGTGGACTAATACAAACAAACAGGTGATTTCGCATACTCAGCACTTTTTTTGTACTGGAGAACAAGACAACATTTAGTTCCAGGAACCAGAAACCACTTTTTTTTTTTTTTTTTTTGGTTAAATTTCAAAGAAGCCCGGTATTTATGGTAACCATATCTTATTTTTGAACATATCAGTTCTATCTCTTATCTCATTTTACCTTGCACTAGTATAATTTCACTCAGACCAAACATAACTGTTTTTCCAACTTATTACTTCATCACTATCAATCATATTATTGTTTGCTACAATCTGATATTGAAAACATCATAATGAAGCNNNNCTTGGGTGAGCTGGGCTAGAAAATAACAAAATCTACTGTAGAATGTCACGTAATGAATTTCAATTTAAATCGGCACAAAGCACACCCCTGAGGAAAAAAAAATCCTGTAANAGCACAGTGTATATCAAGATACTAATTATCTTCATAATGTTTAATTTTTTATCCATAGTACTATGATAAAACTGAAGATTTAGTTGCCACAGCACTGTACTTCGTGTTATATCAATAGCTGTATCTGTAAAATGATTTTGTTAAGGAAAAGACACGAGAAAGATAACTGGTATTGTAAGGCACTGAGAAAATTTGCTGTATCAGCAGACATTTATTCAAATTATCTAATTTCATATAGATCTAGAAAACACTGAAGACAGTAAATGTATTTTTTGCCATGAAGTAGGTAGCTTTCAAATGCTGAATCAGATTTCTTCAGAAAATTCACAGACAGTAAGAAAATGAGTTTTACAGCATATGTCCTGGTTTCAGATGGGACAGAGCTGATTTTCCTCATATTGTCTAGTATGATGTTATGTTCTGGCTTTAGGAGAAAAACAATGTTGATAACACACTGATATTTTAGTTGTTGCTGAACAGTGGTTGTGCAGAGCCAAGGACATTTCTGCATCTCAGAAGCAAAAAGACTACTTTTTGCTGAGAAACACAAACCCAAACAAAAAACTACTCAGTTTGCATAGTTCCTTTATCAACAAATAATTAATGGGCAATCAACATACTGTTAATTCAGAAGTATTATAATACAACAGTTATGATACAATATCACAAAAATTATTATTTTTTATCTGATAGAAAAGTTACAGAGCCAGTTTTGCTGCTCAGTAAAACAAAGGAATCTATTTTCATTTCATTATGATCAAAAACAGCAAGTTATCCAATTTGTCTTGTTTAAATTAGTGCTTATTTGTGTAATGATTCTGGAAACAGGCTTAAGATATCTCCTTAAGGTACACTGTGAAGGAAATTCTATTAGTAAAATCATTCCTTTTATATTTATCTTTTATTAAATTGTCTGTAATCAATTTTCCCCATTAGTGCTCAGTTCCATTTCAAAAATATCTTAAAGAAGGGAAAAATTGTCACCATGTGCATGAGTACTTTTCCATAAATATGTCACGTGTGGTCCCTACACAAATCATAATACGTTGAAATGCAGACTATCAGAAATGATATTATATATACAATTTTAAACTTCTATGTTGCAACTTTTTTTTAGAGAGCCATGAGAAGATTTATAATATGTCATGCTACTAGAGAAGAAACAAACTGAAAAAATAATTACTGCAGGATTCTAAAAGGTCTCTAAAGTATATGAGGTTTGTAAAATATTATGGCATAAATTTACGACTACAATTCAATTAGTTTCTTGAGAGAAGACATAAACAAAGGGGAAAAAATGTCATTTCAGGGTCCCTCTTTAATCTTCTGAGCTACTTATTCTGAAAGGAGCTTAAGAGTATTCTATTGGCAGCCTCCTCTAAGATGAAGGTCAGAATATAAAGTCATTTATTAAGTTAGTAGGGAAATCAGAGAGAAAAGCAAGTCTCAACTTCTATTTTGGAACTTCAAGGGCAGTTATGATGTCTTGAAAGGTAACAATATTCTACTTGTATTTTATAATAAAACATGATCATTGTGACCAAATACACACTAAATAAATATCATGACCAAAGCAAGAAGTAGTTCTCTGAAGCTTTCTTCTATTGGAAAGAATGCAAACCAATGAACAGCTTCAGCCAGAGGATGGGCATCTGGGGAGGGCAGTTGATTGTTCACTGACAGCTGAGAAGGGAATTAAGTTTTCAGGTAGAAATTAACACCTTTGATTTTACTGTAATGTTATATAAATACTACAATAATATATTAAATGTTTTCTTTCTGTTATTCTTAAATCTTCTCTGTACCTCTGGGTAAGTGCTGGACATGACTTTTCTGAGAATATAGCATTTTTAAAATGAGTAGGATACTCAGCAGTTAACTTAAACTGTTAGTTTTCTAGTACTATGGACTGATATTTTGTCCTCATGACAGAACTAGCTTGGGAACTAACAAATTTGAAAAGGAATCTCTTTTGGCAAGAAGAAAAGAATATGTAGAACAAGCTTGTGAATTCACTAAAAAGCATGCACTCATCACAAGCGTATTTCTAGAAACATTCTATTCCTTAACATAGAATAAGATTATTTCTGTTGACAGAGAGAAAGAGATGGCTTGCAAAAGACTTGTCAATTTATGTTCACGGTTAAATTAAAAAAACAGATTCTACTCATATTTAAGTTAACAACAAAATTCCTGCTCATTTCAATGACAGCTGGATTGGCTTATAAATGTCCCTTTGTTATGCTTATTCTGCTGTGCATAGTATGTTTTCCATTAACAACATTCTGTAATTAACAGCAATTTGACAGACTGAAAGATCTCACTGTTTCATACTTGTTATTGCTACACAAAGGTGAATTGCAGGTTTTGTTGATAGAAAGAAATTGTAGTAATGTTTGCTCAAAAAAAGCTCTTTCAGTGGAGCCATATGATACTCATGCTAAATAAAAACTTGCTGACTGTAAACTCGTAAGATTACCATGCTGAAGACTTTTTGCTATATGAACACAACTATATCCAGAATTTGCAGAAAACGGCAATTTTTTATTTAACTACAGATTAAAAAAACCTTTTTCATCTCCTTTGTTCTGATTACCAGATTTTTCTAAATGTTAACACAAATCCTTTCTTGGGAAGCTCTTCTATTTTGTCTCCTCAGCAAGTGAGATTTCTATTTTTCCAATTTGAATTATTTGTATAGTTAGTGATTAAAAAGTACTTTTGGTATCTTCAGATTTAATTTTTCTAAGAGATCAAGACATTGCTGTCAAATCTTTGATGTCCTTTGCAGAGTGTGTGAAAGAGTTAAAATGAAACAATAGACAATTTTTTAGAATAAAACTTCTATCATTTCCTTTTCACTTTGAAATATATTCTCCTGTCTTTAATTTAAAAGGTAACAAATACAATTTTCTTCCTAAGAATATTTACTTGCAGAAAAAGGAATAGATAACATTCTGCCACTCATAATTAGACACTTCTAAGGCTACTATGATATCACAATGTTTAAGAAAATTTGAGTGGTTTTGTATCTTAATCTCATGTGAACAAAGGCTTAAATATCAATATATACCTTTTGAAATATCAGCTATTTGTTTAGATTAATTCACACAGATTAAAATTAGTTTAGACTGCTGTTAAGGAGTCCTTATTGTGTATCTCTTCCATAGTAGCTCTTGAACCTATTTTCCCTTTTCTAAAAAAACAGAACATAAAGATTAAGTTCTAATGTATTTTATGAAAATATTAAGGGACACGAGAGATTTTTATAAGTATTCAGAACGTGAAAGAAATTGCAGTGTAAGACTGTGCATCCCTGAATTTGGCCTTAATTTATCTAAATTGGGCTTCAATAGCAATATCGTTGTGTTGGGAAACAATTGACAAGATTGTTTGTCTGAACATATCACTTATTTTTAAACATCTTTTTAATAGCCAATATGATCAATATGAAGTAACATATATCTGTTGATGGAATAAGAGGGAGAGAGAATTTGTAAGGTGCTGTGACACAAGACTGCAAAGCCCAATGACAGTGTGGATTTAAAGCAGCTTCTGCTGCAGTTCTTCGCTATTAAACATCAGAGACTCCAAATAGACAACAAACATTGATTATTTGGAAATGTCCACCTCAAATAGAGGAACTCAATAACTGATAAACTAGACACTAAGGAGTTCCACTTCTCCTGCAACAAAAGTTTATTGAAGAGTTTAAACAATGAATTCTTTATCCTAGAGGGAAAAAAAAAGCCCTAACTAAGACTAATTTTATATTGTGGAGTAAAGTGAAACAGTGAAAAGCTTTGGTTTTGGAAACCTCTAATCTCTTTCAGTTTAACTCTCACAGTTGAAGATAAGAATTTAGGAAAATACTAAGAATGTTAAGTCAATATTGTTTCAGACTGCAGCTCAATAAAGGAACAAAGTCAGCTTTAGTACATGCTTCAGCTTACTTAGGTACATTTTAGTTCAAAATAAAGTCTCACTCAAGACTCTATTTGGATCTTTTGAGGTGTCATGGTTTGTTTCTTCATAAGGCTATAATCTTACATCCAGAGAGGCCTATTACTTCTGCCAAAATGCTAATGAGACTGAAATTAAGCCTTTTTCTCCTGAATCAGCATCAACATTTAACAGCTCTCAAACAATGAGAAGTCTTACACTGTTTTTAGAATTATAAGGGGAATACACCCTGTCTAGCTCGTGTATTTGTCTTTCTGCGGCTTACTTCTTAAATGTTCTTTTCACCCATCTTCTCTTTATAATTGTCTTGTCTGGAAGAGCATGCATGAATATTTCAGTTCCAACCATAAGTATTTAAGACCTCTGAAATACAACTTCTGAAAGAAAGAATACAGAGCCTTTATAATTGCAGAGATGTGAGTATATATATTTCATATTTATCACTAAAGTGTACAGCTCAGCAGTTTTCACAGGCTAGTCATCCTACCTTTGATCATCGGGAAGGTGAGGGAGCAAATCTTCTTTGAAGCCACTTCCAAACACATGAAGGACAAGGAGGTGACTGAGTGTAGTTAACATAGGTTTATGAAGGGAAAATCATACATCCTGGTAGCCATCTAATTTATCAACTGCTACATGACAGTGAATAGGATCAGATGTTAAGCATAAAGTACAAGAACAGCCAAGCCTACACTAACACTTCCCTTAATATACTTCCTCACAGCAATTTGCTATATTTTTTCTTTTTTTTTTTTTTTTTGACATCCAAAATTCTTTTATAAATGTTAGATAGGAATTTAAAGCCCACAGTTTGAAGTGTACTGGTGAAAAAGAAATTGAAAAGAAGTGAGGCATAAGGAGGAAATAACACTCTGCTGAATTCTTCCCTTGCAAGGCAATTTATAATCAAAAGACTAAGATGATATATGCTTTGAAACCATGATCATTCAAACTATTCTACATTCTGTACTTTGATGGTGGTTTTCCATTGGTTGACTTCCACAGCTGCAGAATGAAGTCTACTGAACCTCAGACGAGTATCTTAGTCAGTTGATCTCAGCATGAGAAAGGTCTTCCTTTACTTTTGGATGCTGGAATTTGGTATTATCACTTCTTCCAAAAGGCATCATCCTTTATTCACTATCTGCATGATAACTCTACAATTTAAATGGAACAATGACCTCATTATATGACACTAGACTTCAGATCAGTTACAAGTCTAAACACTTATGATATAACACAATTCTTAGGTCAGAAGTCCCAGATTTATATGTCCTGCCTTTTCCAGTCTATTTCAGAAACCTTATTCTATAGTGATCACTTCACATGTAGGCTTCCCTCTCATAGATAAAAGTCAAAGTCTATTAATTTTAGAAAGAATCAGATTCTATAGAGATCTGTAACAGTGGTGGAAAACATGGTTTTCATACCAGCACATATTCTTTTCTCCTTTCCATGTAGAAGATATCTAGAAGGATTACTCATAGGGAGCAAATATGTTTATGAGGAAGTTATGAGAACTGTTTCCTGCCATATGGGAATACCTTATTGGCCCTGCTGTGCATCATTAACACCTTCATAAAGTTGTCTGTATGGAATTAATAATGAAATTACAAAATAGAATGGAAAAGGTCAATAGCATGAAGCAAAGCTGTAGCTTCATTTGCTATCAGATAACATAATAAAAATGACATACATTTCTAGACATAAGGGTTTTTTTTGCAAAAATAATATCTTTTGAACACAAATATTTTCCAAAAACACTTTTAATATTGAAATAACAAAATATATGAAAACTGATTAATAATAATCATGAAAGAGTGACATTTATAACCATTTGAAAATTCTAACGTCACTGCTCTTAATCTATTTGTCTACGAGCTGATTCTCTTCCTGTCTTTCTGAAGGACAGCATAGCTGATTACAAATAAATGAAATTATTTCCAAGAATAATCAAAAAATTTGTGGTAACGTGTACTTAAGATTGTATATGAATGCCTTGGGCATTACACTTCTGTAGCCCTGAGGCACTGATACTCTATTTTACTATAGTACTGTTAGGAGGAGAAACCAATGCAGTATTTTTCCATAGCTTGATCCTTTAAAGCCAGGCTTTAAGTGTCTTCAGCATGACAGATTTTCACTAAAATGGTTTGGCAGCTCAAAAACCTGAGAACAGTTTCAATTGCAAGCAATATACAGAGATGTGAAAGAAGATACAATTCCCTTCTCCTTTGTACACATTGTGAGACATCCTTGTAAAACAAAACAAAACAAAACAAAAATCCAGAAAAAATAAAAAGAAAGAAAACAAAAGCTGTGTTCCTGTTAAATCAAAACCACTACTGTGTCAGGACAGTCAGTTACACTTACCCCAGCAGAAAATCCAGAAGAAAGGTAAAAAGTATTACTCTCTAGTGTCTTTCTGATCATGAGAGCAATAGTGTGTTTCATGCATTACAGTTTAATAACATCCAGGTATGGAAAATATATGCAGTTTCTTATGCTGGATTTTAACACCCAGTTTCAGATGACCTCAAGAAGAGGTAAAATTTCTGCATGAAAACAAGAATGCAAAACAATTTTTCTGCTGAACTATTTAATTCTCCTAACGTATCACAGTTCTTTTACTGATATCTGAGGAGTTGCTATAAATTGAGGGGTGATACCTGCAGATTACAAACAACATTTTTCTCTTTGGTGAAAAAAAACGCAACAAACTAACTAAAAACCCCAAACAGCAACATCTTCATCTGGCACCAAGAGTATCACTGTACCTGTTCAAAAACATTAGCAGATTTCTTCTTTCCAGAAATTAGATCACAGTTATTAATTATGCTTATTGCATACATCAGTAATTTGATTTACTGTAGGACAAAAAATGTCCTCAGTTTATACAGACAGACGTGCTCTTAAAATATCTTCATTTTCATTAAGACTAGGGAAGAACTCAAAATCCAAGTGGCCTGTAATGTAAGAACTGTGCTCAGTGGTTGAATCAGGGCATGCAGACTGATGCTGGCTGATGTCCTGCCTGCTTGGGCAATAGACCAAATGATCATGAAACTGGCTCCAAAAACGTCTTTTGGTTGTTTTTAAATATTTTTAATTTAACATTTTGGATGAGAAAATGCACAGGGTCCTTGCATATTTTTTCTTTACTAACAGAAAACTAAGGAGTGCTTCTGGGATAGCTTGAGACAGAAGACAGGTAGAAAAAGAATCACAGAATCACAGAATTGTAGGGGTTGGAAGGGACCTCTAGAGATCACCAAGTCCAACCTCCCTGCGAAAGCAGGCTACCTAGAGCAGGTCACACCGGTAGGCATCTAGACAGGTCTTGAATATCTCCAGAGAAGGAAGCTCCACAACCTCACTGGGCAGCCTATTCCAATGCTCAATCACTCGGACCATGAAGAAATTCTTACGTGTATTCATGCAGAACTTCCTATGTTCCAGTTTGTGGCCTTTTCCCTTTGTCATATCACTACACACTGCTGAAAAGAGTCTGTCCTCATCCCTGTGACTCCCGCACTTTAGATATTTATAAACATTGACAAGACCCCCTCTCAGTCTTCTCTTCTCCGGGCTGAACACTCCCAGTCCCTCAGCCTTTCCTCATAAGGGAGATGCTCCAGGCCCCTCATCATCTTTGTGGCCCTCTGTTGGACTCTTTCAAGGAGATCCCTGTCTTTTTTGAACTGGGGAGCCCAGAACTGGACACAGTACTCCAGGTGAGGCCTGACCAGAGCAGAGTAGAGGGGGAGGATCACCTCCCTTGACCTGCTGGCAATGCTCTTTTTAACGGAACCCAAGATACCATTGGCCTTCTTGGCCACCAGGGCACACTGCTGGCTCATGGCCAACCTGTTGTCCACCAGGATACCCACCTCCTTCCCCACAGAGCTCCTCTCCAGCAGGTCATTTCCAAACCTGTAATAAGGAAAAAGGAACAGAGAAGCCTAGAGAAGACAAATCCTGGGCTCCCTACATGCCACTGTCCAGGAAAAGGGCATAGATAGTGGAGATACTCTTGTGAGAATTTTTTCTCAGTTATCTGGGCTTATATAGGTCTGGTTTGGGACTGTGGTAACCTCTGTTGATCTATGAAGAGCTCTTGATGTTTAGATTAAAATTTCTGCCTGAGAGGCCCAGGATACTCAAAAGTGAGTATATATGATCCAAGGAGGTAGGAGGTTCACTCTCTCAGATCCTCGAAATTTTGAGTGACGAGAATAAGCAGTGAGTGCATTCTTTTGCTTTACTGTCCTGCTTTCAATCCCTCCACCTCTCCCTCCACTTACCTCAGAATATGTCCTTAACACTTTTTCTTGCTCAACCAATAGAAACTCATGCCATCCACAACCCTATCCTGTGTCTAAAGTTTTCAGTTTGTTGTACTGCTTTCTTTAAATAGTTTCTTTTATCAGGTATAAATGTTAATCTGTGAAAATATTACTCTTACCACTTTTTTACTATATGTTAAACTATACATCATAATGAATGTGCAGGAGCTGTGGGTTTTAGCTTGGCAATCACTCTTAACTTGTCTAGAAAACTAGTAACCAACTGATCATAATAAAAATAATAACATCTTAGACAAGATGGAATCAGGAGAAAGTGTGCTCACACGTGAGAAATGCATCTTAACTTTTTAGATTCCCTTTCTTTTAGACATCTGACTGTACTTAGCAGTAGATTTCAGGTGGATAATGGGCGTGGAAAGAACGTTACACTCAAAATCTTGTGACGCATAAAAAGGAACACACGGTACATACAGTTAAGAATTAGTGAGTCTTATTAATGCTTTAACAGTCTAATAATTCAAGTTATATAATTATATATAAAATTACTGATAGATGTTACACAAAACTCCCTTTTCTTTGTTATTCAATACCCTTTTCTAGTGATTCTCTGGCTGCTTTTAGAATTGTTGAAGAAACAGGGAAGAAATTATGAAAATTAATAGGAATCCTGAAGTCTTCTTCAGAAGTGCAGTTTATGGTGGGCCTCCACTGCCTCACCGCTAACATACAGGAGAGGCTAGGCTTATAGATGCCACATCCTTCTCTGGGCCAGGGCAGCAGGACTGGAGTTCGCTAGCTACTCCTGGCCCCAGGAACACCCCTTGCTGTGGTTTGCCATAAGATGATGACTACAGGTGCTCATGCCATTACCACACATGGTACCACACAGCCTCAGCTCACCCTTTGGAATTAGAAGCAGCAGGGTGGCCAGAATCATGTGAACCAGGCCCAAACCCCACAGAACCTGGATCCTCTGAGCACCACAGGGCAAAAATCACATTTACTGTTTTATTGTCAGTATTCTTGGTGCTCCCGCCCAAATCTGCCCAGCCCAGCCTGTCGTAGCCCAGCCCGGCCAAGCACTGTGACGCAACCTGGGCTTTGGCTGCTGGGCAGGAGCAGGGAGCTGACAGAGGCCTGGTTGAGGGGCTCCCACTGTGCTCAGAAGCCTCCTCAGAGCCCCAGCCACCAGCTTTGCCTTATTCAGCTGGTGGGAGTGTGGTGCCTGGCAAGCTGCCCACTGCGGAGAGGTGGAATTTGGATGCGAATGTTATACTTCAGTTCTATTTTCTTTATATTTTTTTTCTCTGTTTTGCTAGAGTATTTTCATTTTGTTTTCAGACATCCAACTTTTCATTTTAATAATTATTTTCTATTCTAATGGAGAAGGGCTGAGAATCATAGAATCAGAAACACT
>WBMW01001790.1:0-64114 GCA_013396635.1 Penelope pileata
GCTTTTAAAATGAAATTCCAGTCGGAAAATTGACCTCTTTGCAGACTGAGAATGCATAGATCTCTTCAACTTCACATTACAGTTACTGTTTATGTTGTAATGTTTTTTTCTGACATATTGCAAAGCTTCTCACTTCTGATGGTAGGCTGTGTAAGAAAACAGTTGACTATCGCTGATGCTACAGGTAATTCAGGAAATACTACAAGAACTAACTAGGGTATGATAAAGTGGCAAGGTACAATGGTTGAGGCACTGTTTCAGTCAAGCATAGCCAGGTTTAGTAAATAAACAAGTCATAAATCTAAAGAAAAAAGAAAAAGAATTGAAAGCCTAAATAATAGCTGCAGATATGTTCCTGGCTTTATTTCTTCTTGTTTCATGTTAATGTACCTTTCAAAATGAAACACTCCTGTAAATATAATTCACAAGGCTTTATGTATTTAATTACTCCAGGTACTGTAGTAGGACAATTAGATTCTTGCTGCAATGTAACTAAATTCAGTTTACCAAACATGATTCTTACTTTCCTCCTGCTCTCATTTTCATGTGTATGTAAAGAAATGACTGGAAGCAGCTCAGACCTTTTCACAACTGAAAGCCTTGCACTTCTGACCTGTGGGATGGATTTAGTGTGTTCTTTATAGGGATGAAAAGCTTAAAGAAATTACAGCTTACTACATGCTACATGGTACTGTTTGTTAATGTGCTGTGTATCTGATCATTCAGCCTCCCTCCTACCCATCTTTCGGTGTCCTCCCCAGTTGTTATCTCCATCTCCCCACCCAGATTAGTAGCTACTCCTTGTCCGCATTGCTCTTATTCATGACTGAAAGTCACCTTCTACTTAGTCTGCCGTAAATCTTTATTTGACCTTTCCTTTCTTCCCCCTAAGTTCTGCTTTGAAGTATAGCCCTTGCAAATGACCTCCAGGTTAAACGTCTGCTAAATGAGGTGAGTGCCCCGATAACAGGGGGTGCTGAGAAGGCAGAGATGCTGAATGCCTTCTTTGCTTCGGTCTTTTCTACAAAGACTCCTCCTTGGGAATCCCAGACCCTGGAGGTAGGAGAGAGAGTCTGGAGAATGGAAGACTTCTCTTTGGTCGAAGAGGAGATGGTCGGAGAGCACCTAGCCAAAATCAACGCACACAAAGCCATGGGCCCTGTTGGGATGCACCCACGTGTGCTGAGGGAGCTGGCAGAGGTGATTGCTGGACAGTTCTCTATCGTCTTTGAAAGGTCTTGGAGAATGGGAGAGGTGCCTGAAGACTAGAGGATAGCCAATGTCACTCCAGTCTTCAAAAAGGGCAAGAAGAATGATCTGGGAAACTACTGGCAGTCAGCCTCACCTCTGTCCATGGAGAGGTGATGGAACGACTTGTTCTGGGTGCCGTCTCCTAGCAATTGGAGGAGAAGAAGGTTATCAGGAGTAGTCAGCGTGGATTCACCAAGGGGAAATCATGCTCAACCAACCGCCAGTAGCCTTCTCCAATGTCATCACTGGCTGGGTGTCAAAACCTTCAAATGAAAATGGTAACAAATGCTATGTATTAGCATACAGTGATGAAAAGGTCAGGTCTGGTGGTATACGATTCAAAGCCGGTCCATTTTTGCAATGATGGCTCTACAGAAGGCTTCTGTTCATGCGGCGTTTTGAAATGTGGGTGGGATCTTGGGCATATGCACCTCAGCAGCCACGAGGTTCTGTTCCTCGAAATGGGTGAACTCTGCTCCACCTGAATGGAGTCCAAATAAACGGCTCCAGAACATGCACGTGGGATTTCATGTCAGGTCACCAAACCAAGATGTGTTCTTCTTGAGTCCTCAGTTNGTGATTCTCCCTCTGCAGTGAGTGTTGGTGCACCTCACCTTGAATTTTGTGTGCAGTTCTGGGCTGCACGATATAAAAGGGATATAAAGGTCTCTTGCATTCATAGAGAATAATATGAAATGCTGTATTGTAAATAATAATTGTGTACAAAATGTGGAATATTTTCTAATTGCCTACTTATTTTCCAATATACTTTGGAAAAGTACAAAATATGAACAGTTATTGTAAAGATAGCAACACAGGATAGAAATACAGGAAAGATGTGGAGCTTTTGGAGAGGGTCTAGAGGAGGGCCACAAAGATGATCAGAGGGCTGGAGCACCCTTCCTACAAAGGCAGGCTGAGAGAGTTTGGCTTGCTCAGTTTGGAGAAGAGAAGGCTTCGTAGAGACATCATTGTGGCCTTCCAATATTTAAAGGCAGATTGTAAACAGGAGGGAAATCAGCTTTTTCCTAGGGTAGATAGTGATAGGACAAGGGGAAATGGCTTCAGACTAACAGAGGGAGATTTGGATTAGATGTCAAGTGGAAGTTTTTCACTGAGTGTCTGGTGAGGTTCTTGAACGGGCTGCCCAGAGAAGTTGTGCATGCCCCATCCCTGGAGGTGTTTAAGGCCAGGCTGGATGGGGCCATGGGGAACCTGATCTAGTACTGGACCTAGAGGTTGGCAACTCTTCCTGCAGCAGGGACATTGGTACTAAATGATCTTTGAGATCCTTTCCAACCCAAGCAATTTTATGATTCTAAGATATTATAGATCTTTTCTTTCTTCACCAACTCGAGTAGTAGTGAAATAACTGGTAATTTTGAATCATGGAATGGCTTAGGTTGGAGGCAGCCTTAAAATTGGGGCCCCAGATCTAGACACAGTACTCCTGATGGGGCCTCATGAGGGCAGAGTAGAGAAGGACAGTCCCCTCCCTCTCCCTACTGTCACACATCTTTTGATGCAGCCCAGGACACTGCTGGCCTTCCAGATGGCAAGTGCACACTGCTGGCTTATGTTAAGTGTTTCATCCATCAGGACCCCCAAGTCCTTCTCAGCAGGGCTACTCTGAAAGAGTTCTGCCCTCAGTCTGTGCCCATATCTGGGGTCGTCCCAACCCAAGCACAACGCGTTGCACTTGGCATTGTTGGACCTCATTAGGTTCTCGTGGGCCCACTTCTCAAGCCTATCCAGGTCCCTCTAGATTCCATCCTTTCCTTCTATTGCATCACCTGCACCACTCAGCTTGGTGTCATCAGCAAACTTGCTAAAGGTGCACTTGATCCCATCATATTTGTCATTGGTAGAGTTGCTGAAGAGCACCGGTCCCAAGATGGACCCCTGGGAAGCACGTCTCATCCCTGGCCTCCACCTGGATGTACTACTGTGTAGTAGTGGCACTGATTGCCCATTTGCAGAATAGTCAACATTCAAAAGTTGGTACTAACCGAGCCATCTGCCTTGAAATGAGGAAAATTCTGTAGAAGATTTTTTGTTCTTTTGCTTATTCCAATTGTATTTGTTACAAAAGGCCGTGTGGAAGAGCCCTGTTAAATTTCCTAGTTTTTTTATTAGACTTTGTCAGTGTAACTAAATGGCATTCACGTTGTTCTGTCAAGATTTATTTTCCAATAGGCTGAATATAAATCACATAACTTTGCCAAACATTGCCAAACATCCTTCCATTGTTTTTAATCTATCTTCTAGCTGAAGACTTCCCTTACAGAATTGTCTACAGCATTCTTTGCTTTTGATTGTAGTTTAAATAAGACAGTGTTGGGCAGAAAATATATACAGTAATGTCAGATAAAGAGCTTATTATTTTTAAATTATAGTGCTAGAAACTGGGAAGAAAATTAATTCCGTGTGTGGGCAGTGTGCCCGGTATTAATTTAAGTCAGAAGTTTTGACAGTAAGTAAAATTACATCCTACCCATGCTTCCATTTCTGCATGGAAATGCCACATGCATCCAAGTGCAACTTACTGAAGAATTCACGATATTAGTATCTAATAGTGTGATAAGTTGTTATGGTGTTGGAAATAAGAGTATAATAAAAGCTGAGAGGAAACAGCTATAGTGTGAGACATTCACCTTGGCAGAACAGTGTCATTGAAATGTTCTCTGAAATCTGTTGGCAGTGCTTGCTTACATTTCTAACATTAAAATATGAAATAAGTTAATTGAATGAAACAAGTCTATTTAAATCACGATGACATTTCATTTGAGAATGTCTTCCATCTCAGAAATTCATTATCAACATGAATCCTAAAGACAGATGTAAGTTAAATGCCAAAGTGTGTGTTCAAGCTGGTTTTATCAAAATGCATGTAAAATGTAGTTGTAAAGTATTTTATGGAATTATTTTGTTAATTATACATCAAGGAATATAAATCTGGCTGAAAATAGAACACTGTCATGAAAAACCTTTTAGATTTCCAGTAAGTAGGAAACTTGATGGGTCCTGTTTGCTGAAGGTTTTGTAAACTCCCAAAGTTTACCATCATTTCTAACCATGGGCAATAAACTCCTTCTCCTCTCCATGTAGCTATAGTATTCTGATTTTACTGACAGCTGGGAATTTCTGGGTTATTATTTCAGAAAAATACCTTTCTTTTTAGGGGTGTTGTTGAAAGCTCTGGAAATCAGGACTTTTAATGGCTGGAATTATTCTAGAAAATGTAAATCATAAATATTTTGCTTACTACAGATTATCTTCCTATCAGCTACTCTGTTTCATTGAAAGCTGTAGGTTTATTAGCCTCTCTAGGGGAACTGTTAGGTCAGGGCTTGAACTGGTGATTGAGCACCTGGTGGAGGGAAGTGGCTGATCAGGGAGTGCAGGGAAATTGTTTGCACCTGTGCTCCCCTTGTACAGGCCTACCGTTGGTACAAGCTCTTTGTATGGTGACTGCTACTTAGATGGATCCTCTTTGTTCCAGTTGGTGCTCATTGTCTCTTGTCCTGGCACTGTCACCACTGACAAGAGCCTGTCTCTTTCCTCTCTGCACACTCCCTTCAAGTACTAACACACTTTGAAAAGATCCCCCTGAGCCTCCTCTTCTCTGGGCTGACCAGTCCCAGCTCACTCAGCCTCCCCTCCCAGGAGAGGAGCTCCAGGCCCACGATCATCTTGGTGGCCCTGCGTTGGCCTCTTTCCAGTAAGCCACGATCTCTCTTGAACTGGAGGGCCCAGAACTGAACAAGGGTTGCAAAGCTGAAGCTTCATTCTTTTATTTCTACACCCACACCTTTTCTGCTTCATTCAGTTCTCTTCAAGCCTGTTTCAAACTCAGCTTTCATCAGAGACAAATCTTGATATATCATTGACCATGCTTGTTAAACACTTGATTTGTAGATTCATCCCGTTACTTCCCTCAAATTGTCTTCAAAGTGCAATTTGTGTGTTAATATTACCAGAACATTTTGAAGCCAAACTGCACTGTGAAACTTTTGTCATGAGCACCAGATGTTTTATGTGTAGACAAGAAAACCCTGAAGAGACGGTAGGCAAAATCAGGTGGATTTGTCTTTCTGCTGTACATAAAAATGAAGCAAAAATTATCACAAAGTCAATTTATTGGGTAAAAAGAAGGGAGAGCCAATGCAGAGAATTCAAAAGATGATTTAATTGAACGTGCTTTTAAAAAAATCTTTGCAAGCAGTGAGAGATAGGAATTGGAAGGGAAAGCAAAAAATAGAGTTTTACATCAGTCTTAGAAATTTTGTTATCTTTTCCAGCCCTTTAATTCCAGATTGGAATGCTAGTTTCTTACCGAAAGTGGCGAAGAATATTGTGCCATGGAATCCCTCTTCCAGATGGCACAAGGTCACCTTTATGCCATGATCCTCCAGCCGTTTCTTGTACAGCAGTCCATCATCTCTAAGCACATCATATTCGCAGGTCAGAATGAACGTCTCAGGAAGCTGGGCAATAACACTGTCTTCACAAAGCAGCGGTGAAAAAACAGGCTCAAAACAAGGCTTGGCTATTTCACAGATTTCATCTGGGCATGGTGGTGGTGCTGTGTGTGGCGTGTAGCCTCTTACTTTAAACTCATGAGGAATATTGTCAGGAGTGAGCCACTTCCGATACTTCTGTCTCAAATGTTCTGGAACGTGACAACCTTCAAGTATTTTGTGCATGGAGTTCAAGTCTTTACTGATGTACTTCAAGCCAAGATAGACGGTTCGTTCCCTTATCAAAATGGGAATCGTGGCATTCTGCTGATAAGAAGGTAAATTAAAGTCTACAGCCTGGAGAAAAGGATATATTAAGATTTGTGCTCTCAGCTTTGGGACGTCTCTTCTGTTCACCAGTGCTTGGGCAACAGCAGCAGTGAGTGTACCTCCACTGCTGTCTCCGCAGACGATAATGCGGGCAGGGTCTACTCCATAATCTTGTGCAGTCTTCATAAAGTGTATGGTGGCAGTGAGGCAGTCCTCGAATTGGGTCGGATATGGGTACTCAGGAGCCAAGCGGTACCTAAATAGAAATGAAAGTGTTTTAACCATCATATCTAATGAACTGTCCCATTGCTGTGTTTTCATTCATGCGTTCACGTGTTTCATTCTGAAGACAGGAAAATATTCTGAGATTATAAGTAGAGCAACAGAAATGATAATTATTGCTTATGATGTACATGGGCTGCAGTGACAGTGGTTACGAGTGTGGCACGCAGGCTCTTGTTCACCGCTTGTGAAAATGCACAGCAAATGGGGGCAACTATGCTGAAAAATGGTGTTTTGTAGCTGAGAATTTGCTCTATCAAATATGCCTCAAGCACAAGAGCACTTGCTTTCAGGGTGATATTATTATCTTTTAATGTTTGAAGGAGGTCAGTGCATTGTTCGATCTTTGCAAAATGTATCTTCAGTTGCCTGAGGTGTATTTAGGTGCCTGAGGACACTCACCGAGGTGTTGTAGAACTAGGTGGCCAGGGATGGATGGATGGATGGGTGAATCAACTATTGGCAATTTTCATGTGAGAACAAAGTGAAAATTTTCTAACAACTGATCATAGAATGAGTGTAGATTATCACAAAATAGAAAACATTTTCAGTCTTCTTCTTTCAGTTGAGTTCTCTATAAACACAATCAACGGGAACTATGATTATTTGAATATGTTTGGAAGTAAATAGTAATTAGTGCAATTTTAATCCAATTCCAGGACGAAACTTAAAATTTGGTTCTTTTAAAAATGTATTATAGCTCATCAGTAAAAGATTTTAAGTTTTTCATCTGAGATTAATTGCAGATTAGATGTGGACTCCGTGCACACGCATTTTTTCAGAATGACTATTAAAATGAATACTTAGTAGTCTGGGCAACTGTGCTCCTAACACAGATAATTACAGTTCAAACACAGTGTTGGCTTCAGGTTATGGTGCTCTGTGTAACTCTTGAGGAAATAAAACCATCCTCATTGATGGTGACGATAAATCATAAAATTATTGTAGTGGATTTTATTTGGAAATAAGCAGGAGGGGATTAGTTGACTAATTCTTTCTATGAATCACTAGTGCTGGTGAAACGCGTGTGATCGTTAAATACAAGTGCTCTATGCCATTTGCAAGGAGCTTGACTTGGACAGACTAGTGCATTAAAGAATTATAAACCTAGGAGGCACAAAGGTCCATCACATGGGGTGCTTGGATTGACTCCACTTACCCAACAGATACAACCACTGAATTGGTTTTCCTAGCAAGATAGCGGCATGTTCTTTCATAGGCTCCTGTTTAAAAAATAGTAATTAGAAAATATTTCAATGGAATTGTAACTTAAAAATAAGTCAGAAAAAAAGATTCTGAAGTTTTTATCTGTATTGTGACTAAAGCTGCACTGTAAACCTGTTGTTGGTATGATGTAATCTGGACATTGGTCACTGTTTTATTACATTTGTGGGAATCTTCTTGCCAGTAAGAAAACTGGAATTTTTACCATTCATTGTTTCAGTCTCCTCACTAAAAAAATAACAGAAAAGCACCATCAATGCCACAGCCAAAGTGGTATTGAAGACGAGAATTAAAAGAAATAAAAAGCAACTAAATCTAGCACGTTAATTTTTCTTGTGCAAGAGACCCCCCGTCTAATCACTCACCCCTTTCCGTTTCAAATTCCAGAATGTATTTTTTCTTTGTAAGCTCTTTCATTGTAAACACACATAACAGAGTAATACACAAGTACACACGTGCTTGCATGCATGTGAGTACAAATTGATTTCTTGGGGAAAAAAAAGAAATGAAGTTCTTATTAACTTTTAAACTTTTCTCACATGCATGAGGGAGAGGATAAATGATCAGAGAAGTTCTAGATGCATGAGCTGTATAAAGATAATTTAAGATAATGCCTACTGCATGTAAATAAAATTATTCTGCAGTCCTGAAATGATTTTTATGTATAGTACTTAATGTACTACCTCTTCTCTAGTCATTTCATAGACGCCATGTCAGGTCAGTAACTGCACAGCATGTTTAATTACATTATCTACATTACTTACGAATACTTCCTAGCCATCCAACTCCACCATGAAGGTAAAGGACTCCTCTTCTTTGGTCAGTGGTCGACGTTTTTGGCTGGTACAGTCTTACTTCCACCTTTTCAAACATTAAGTCCTTGATAACTAGACGTTCATCTTTTGGTGGTGGTACTCCATCCATTATAGCTCTGAGGAAATTGACCTCTGTGGTGATACCAAGTTTTTCCAATAATATCGCCTGTTAATAAAGGAAAAGAAACCACAAATTGATGCAAATTTGCATCTTACTTGGCAAACGATCACAAAAGTGGAAATTTCAATGGTCAATTCAGACTTTGTCTCCTGATGATTCTGACAAAGAAGTGGCCACTTATGATGATGGTATGGATACGCTTACATTGTAAGGTAATACCTTCCAAAATCTGAAATTCAGAGAGCAGTAGATTTGAAAGGAATGGATGAGTTTATCTTCTGAGCAACGTAAGGAGAGAGAGTAGTGACAGCATTTTTAATCCTTTGGATGAAGGAACATGGCCAATGCTTTGGCTCCCCAAACTCTTGCAGAAAATTTTCCCATAGCATCTTACACAACTGTCCTCCTGAACAAGAGTAATTTTGAGCCTTAGCTTAATTTTCACATAATGCAGCGTTTCATACTTAAACAGGCTGTGATCCTTGTATCAGTCTTAGCAAGCCTACATTGCACCTGGATGCCTTCAAGCTGTTTCATTTATAGCCTGCTCTAGTCTACCATGAAAAACACAGGGCAGTATCACTTTATTTCTAGTATACATGGATCAAATTTTGTACTTCTTCTCTTCGGCATTAGACTTCTCTAATGAGTCATTTGATTTATTGTGTTGCCATTATTCATGCGTATGTATTTCAAAAAGAATTATATATACTGCGTATTTCTTAAATCCCATAGCGAGAGTCATGTGTCTTTCACCTCACATTTCGCAGACCTCTTGTAGTTCAGTAATGTGATCCTGTTAAATCTGGTGTAGTTATCTCTCTTAATGACATTTGATGAGCTGATCCCATGTGCAGGAAGGATCATTCTGTGGTCCAGTTGTAGTCTCGCATTGGTTGCTTCCCTGTATCATATCCATGGGAAAGTAAATTTTGTTTCTTTTGTTTCTTTAATCCTTCAATCCTCTCTGGTATTCTGTTTCCTCATACTAACACTTTTGTAACAGGGAAAGGTATGCCTGTAATTACCTGCAGTGTTTGTGTATTGTACAGATCATCTTTGGCTTGGAAATGCTGAAAAAAGGGGAGTCCTTATCAGCTGCTGTGCTTGGGGCTGGCAGTCTGACATGTTGTTTTTGTCAAACCTGCAGTACTTCCCCTGGTCAACTTTCACAGACTGGCATTTGTTTATATTGCTCTTAGGCCCTTCGCCGGTGGCTATGGATATCTGCTGTGGATTACCTGCAACACGGTACAGTTATAAAGAACATCAGTAACTGATATCAGACATGTAATCTTCATAGTTATTTTTGGTATTATGTAAATGAAATTTTTATTTGATGTTATTTTAAACTAAGAACTCCTATCTGTGGATAGAAGTTTACAAGAATCAGCAGGATTTGCATTTTTGCTTCTTCTGATTCAAATCCATTTTTCAGTAAGTGTGCTCCCTCTGAATTCAGGTACGGGGTTTCCACCTATATTTTCTGGAAAAAAGTAATCACTTGCATGTCAGCTGCTGCAAGCCCAGGCTGTGTAGGTAAAGGTGTGCTTAGAATACATCTGAACTGTTCATCACCAATTTATTACTGAAAATCCCACTTTCAGGATCTTCCTGTTCATAAAACGTGCTTTTTCACAGGTGATTAACCACGTCAGTCAAACACAACCTGTGTTTGGCATTTGAAATAAATGCAACTGCTTGGCAGTTTGCTTGTATGTAGATTAAGGATCTTCTAGCACTAGAGCTGATATGACAGCTTGAAATTAAAGACTTGCAGGCAGCGTAAGACAGTCAAAGGATAGGACTGGAGAGCTGTGACCTCTTGTGAAGCGTTGTCAGCTCAGCCTCTGCAATCAGTGCAGCAGTGTCTGTCCAACAGCTGCCATGCACAGTGGCATGCTGAACGTCCCACCCCACTGCCCACAGCTGGCATGGAGATTTCCATGCACTGAGAGGAAAGCTGTGTGAGAAGCAGAGAGGAGCCTCTGAGTAGGAGGGGGAACGCAGACACAAGTTCAGGACCGGGGTGTGCACGCGGTGCTGCCTGCGGGGGGGATGTGACAGCTGAGCTAACTGATGTGCTCGAGCCCTTTGTTCTCCTCACCCAGGTACAAGGGCTGCTGTCTGCACCCCAGAAATTACGTGTGTTGCACGTTGTGCCAGCCCGTCTGCCTAAGCCCTTCTGCCTAAGCCATTACTAGAAGAAATTGGGTCCAAGCCGCTCAGGGAAGTATTGATGCAGTGTGTAGTGTGGATCAGTCAGCCCCTCAACGTTTGCACCTCGTTGTTGCCAGGTCTGTTTCCTGGACACAGTCCTGTGTCCTCTGGCTAGTGTTGAGCTTCACAGCTCTGTCAGTTTTTCTTCTTATAGACCAAATACTACACCAACAACAGAACAATACTGAAAAAAGCTAAGAATGGATAGATTTTTCAATGAAGAAATTTTATTAGGACATAGTTATTTTTCTTTAAGTATATCCTCAGACAGTTCCTCACGAAACTTGTTAGATTGTGCACAGTTACTTCAAACTGGTTTGTCTCCAGTGACTTCAGAAGCATCTTCTGTCTCAGCTGAACACTAGACCTATCGTAGCAAATTTTAACTTTCCCTGCAGTTTTGACCTCATGGGTTGCCATCCCTGGAAAGGTTTTGGTTGCTTTGACGTAAATCATTCGCTTGACAGCAACAACCAGAGCTACAACATGACTCAAACTTTACCTGTGTTTATACTTTTAACCATAATTAATGGTCTTAATGATGTGGGCTGGTGCTTTTTCTTGGCCTCTCACTGGCCAGCAGAAAGGGTACAAAATGATAAGATCAGAAGTTGGGACCTATGTTAGTCACCAGGGAGTTTCTCAGTTCTGCAGTTTCGCCTCTTACATATGAGTCGCATAAAGATAAAACTTTGTCTGATGGACAGAGCATTCACACAGTGTTTTGAAAATGTGGAAGTCCACACATGGTATAGTAAATGTAAGAGAACTGAGTTTGACTTCAATTCCTATCCTATTTTGCTGGGCTGCTTTACTGTCATGGCAACATTCTGGGTGAGGCATTTTTCAAGACAGTGAGTCACGTCCCTAGGAACTTAGTAGCTGGCTTCAGACAAAACTTAAAAAGCAGCATTACAGGTGAAAGGAGGACAAATTAATAACATTTGAACATGGAATTTCAGTGAAATGTCATGCAAGACCCAAAGAAACTGAAGATTTTTTTTCACATGATTTAAAAGGCTAAAAGAAAAGCTTGATTTAGCTATCACAGAAGAGTTTTTTAGACTTGTACTAACTCAAAAAAGGAAGTCATGTAGACGTAGTGAAAGACAAAGATGGTGAATGTAGCAGCTGTCTTTCAGACGGCCCAGAAGTAGAGTGATAGGTTTGTAGAAGGGAGCTGAGGTAGCAGACCCTTCAGTTGCTCATTCTCTGAGTGCTGTGTTACACAGAGCAGAAGTTTAACACACACTGTGCAGTAACTTCTCATGCTTTCCAGCACTGCTGAAGACAACAGGATTAAAAGCTAAAACTTAAGCCATCAGAAAAAGATGAGTTATACTATCTGCAGA
Source organism: Penelope pileata (assembly GCA_013396635.1). Lineage (NCBI taxonomy): Eukaryota > Metazoa > Chordata > Aves > Galliformes > Cracidae > Penelope > Penelope pileata. The sequence continues at coordinate 12,056 of WBMW01001790.1, forward strand.
ATTTTATTTTTCTGTATTAGCACCTTTAGTGCTGTGTAGCAGGCAGTGGAGTCTTGGACCCAGCTGAGCTGCGATGGTGCTCACATTGCCAAATACATTCAGATCTGCATTTGCAATATACTTAAGCATTGATACTAAAATATTTCACCAATCCTTATGCCTCTATCAGAAATTAAATTAAAAATCCAGCTTTAAGCAAAGTTTACTTACCATACCAAAACCAAAGTTCATGCAATAATGTAGAGCGTAGAGCTTCTTGCGCTCGCTAAATCCAGGGGGGATTTTTGCCTTGGAGTGTTCATAATAGAATGCCATTGCCACAGAGAAAGCCAGAAGAGCAAGAAAAATCGTGAGAAGATCCATCTCACTGTACGGTTAGGAGTCAGATGGAAGAAGCAGCTGTCTCCTTCCCCCTCTGACTTCTGAAGTATTTCTGAAGGTAAAAGAGCAGGTTTAGCAATTCCCCTTCACATCTCATCATCTAGCTTTTAAAAATCCCAATAGGAATATGAAAACATGTGGCAATCAAACTGTACAATTAAATAGACAGCAACAATTAGTCACAAGGGAGGCTTGCATAAGCAGTTTTCCATGTTTACAGCTAACATGTTTTGGTTCTATGCCAATCACCGTAGAACCAGCACTTGACATATCATGTGCAGTCAGTGTTACAAGAAGACAAAAACTTATCATGTCTCTCCCTATTGCTTGAATACAGTCAAGCCTATGTTATTTCTGAGTTCATGTGGAACAGAATTTCTTAGTAACCGCCTTCAGGGCTGTTCAGTTCCTTGGTTTATTGTGCCCCCACTCCTTACATTTTCAGACCTCTGGTGAAATCTGAGCTTGTTGCAAACATGCCTCTTAGCTTCTACTTGTTGCCTGTCACCTGAATTACTTACTTGCTTAAGTACCTATACACATACACCTCTATGGAAAATGTGTGTATTTACCCTATTCCTGATCTTTTAGCTTAGAACGGAGTCTTTTCAAGGCAAGGGTAGCATTTCCTGTTGTTTTTTTGTATAGGGCTGCTATGATTTCTTGTTGAGAGCATTCAGATATGATCGCATTATTGCTAAAATAATAATAATGGAGCAACTGACAAACAGGCCAGAAGAACAAAAATCACAGCTGTTAAAAAGCAGAGGTGTCTCCATTGATAATATTTTACTCTGTCTACCAGCATCGTTTCTGAAGGATTTGGGGTGGTAAGAGTTTTATCAGAGGGGGATCTGCTCTCCTGGAGTCAGCAGAGTTAGGCTGATTTGCTGATTGTTCTTAGCTTTGGATTCAGGACTTGCAATAGAGATTGATCTCAAATGATGTATGACAAATTTGTATGATGAGGTGCATTATATGCAACTGTACAGCATAGATAGCACTTAGAAGATTAATTTCTGATAGGTATTACAGGCAATACCTCATAACATGAAAGTCACTTCTGGGCAGTTACATGCAACATTAGCAACTCTCAATTTTCAGATCTTAATGAATTTCTTAACATTTCTCATTCACAGACAGCAAACAAAATATTTATTCTATATCCAGATTCGACCAAAGCACTGAAATACATCTTACAGGAGTTTTAGACGGTGAATAGTCTCTGTGGTTTTTGCAGGGGTGAATATCACAGAGTAATTCAGTATTAGAGTCAGCGATCTGTGCAACAAACAAAAGGAAACCCATTCCCAATAGCTCGCTTCTTCGTGGCTGTCTTGATTCCTAACCTCCAGCTCGAAGCAGAATCTCTCTTTGGGATGCAAATTGGTTGATTGATAGACTGACTGGTTTTGTCACGCAGTTACTTCTTTGACTCTAACAGAACTAGAAGCAGCTGCAGTCTGAAGCATCAGTGATTCGTGTCTTGCTTGTTCGTCCTTCGTGTCTTTTCTCCAGCAGGTGAAAGCTTGTACCAAGTTTTGGTTGTTTGGAGATTTTTTTTCAACAGCCTCTTGGAGTACTGCAGTCTCTGTCTTCTCATGAATGTGTTGCTGAGAGATATCATTCCAGGTGGAAGTGTAACTGCAGTTGATGAAACCTAGACCTGGACTTGGTGGTTTCAGGACTAGCAGCAAGGACTAGGCACCAGTAGCCTGCTCCCTTCTCTGTGTTCTGTATGTGCCTTCCTCTGGAGCATGGTGTATTCTTTGGTACAAAAATCATTAATGCCAAAATTTAACCTGAAACAAACAAAAATCCGTAAAGCAAAGCCTTTTCAGCTGGCATGATGTCACTGTTGGGAACAGTGTTTTTTTACCTGGCTGCTCACGTTGTAAAGGCAACAGATTCTCACTTTGCAAAGTAATGGTATGGATAAAATTAGTGCATAAAATTTGTCCTTCAAAAAGAGTACAAGAGATAAGCTGACCTTGAGATGTATGTTAGAATGGAACTTAGAGCACCCAAAAGCTTTAGAATGCAGTCTATGGCCTGCGTAGGAAAACAGACCTCACACTTAATTCCTGACTTTAGAAACTGTTTATTAATTGTTTAGAATAAATAAGAAGGAACGTAATTTTAGAGCCTGAGGATTCGCTCTCTAAGAAGTTTATTCTATGTTCTGCTTCATCTGCCCAAACTGTTTATTCATGTTATCCAACAAATCCTCATTGACTTTAATTTCCCAAAGTCCCATTTCCTCTCTCTGTCTTGCCAGGAGGTTGTTTACAAGCTCAGTGTAAAACCAGGCTCCTTTTTGTTTATTCTTGTGGCACTCCCTCAGTGAGGGATCCCAGTGAAACAAGAGCATTAGGAAATAGCATTACACAAAACTCGGTTGCAGCTCCTCCTTTAGCATTTAATAGTGAAAGCAATTAATCAGCATTGTTGGAGCTGGTGCTGTCCCAGTGACAGGTGTGGCCGAAGTATGCCCATCAGATCTGGCCCCTCTGGCATCACCTGTGACAGAACCATTGTTCCAAGGTTCTTACCACCCATTGTTCACCTGCTTTCAAATCTGGTGTGTGCAAATCCCTATGGAAGTCGCTTTACCAAGAGCTGATAAGTCTTGGACTCTTCTGGACACATTAGCTAGGTCCAGACATCGCAGCACCCCACCCATCGCCACTGTTGGAGCATCCATGTGAACACTGTCCTGCAGTCTGAATATCAGCAGTGAAAGAGGGAAACTGGTTGGTTCATGAAGTAGTACATAGTAAATTGTTTTTCTGGGGGCATTGCAGGTACACAGATTAATCCTGAACATTTTATTAGCACAGACATCAGAAATTACAAGCCAGGGTGGGGAACCTGAATAGCCCTCTCAAAGGTGTGTTCTTTCTCTCCAGCTTCTGCCTTTCTCACCTTATCTCACACTCCTATAGGAGAGACTAAAGGAGTTTGTCTTTCTTATTAATTCCCTGTGAAGAGATAAATGTCACTGCCTGAAATCATTCTTGACAACGCTGACAACAGCATCCTTAAGCTTTTACTCTGGTGTGCCTGCACATGCTGAGGGAGACTAAGCAGCTTGGAACAGTCATGGGATCTTCCCTCAGGTTGTCTTTGGGTGGTCACAAGATTCAGCACCAGGCTGAGTGGTGAGCTGTGTGATGTGGTGCTCTGGTGCTGCGTGGCCCCAGATGCTCCTCGAGTTCTGCAGAGCCTGAGAGCCATCTGGTGCTGGAAAGCTGAACTGGAATGCTGACGTTGCCTGGTCAAATCCTCACCAGCACACACTGCCCTTAGCTGTAAGCTTCGATACAAGGCACTGACAAGCTCTGTTAATGGCTTGTTTTGTGCAGTAATGCATAGCAGGTCCTTAACTGAATTATAGGGCAGGAAGTTCCATGAAGACAATTAGATCTCGCTACTTTCTGAATTTTAGAAAATACTGGAGTCACCACTAAAATAGGGACACGTTGTTTCTGTACTTGCTGTTCTTCACTTACCCATCTGCACTACCATGATTATAACTCTCAATACAGATTGAAATTCCTGTGTTCTAGAGAGCAAATAATACTGCAGGCATTGTAAAGATAAATTGTAGTAAATCAAGACTTACCCATAAAGGACCATGGAAAAAGCAGTAGAGCGGGGCAGAGTTTGAACAGTGGCCCATAAATGATGACAGTGCAGATGCTGAAAATGTGTGGATTGCTGAACTGACGAGGGGTACAATAGACACTGCATTGGATGAGATGTGTGTTACATAGTATGGGATCGTACGTGATCGTCTGCTAACATTTAACATACAAGGTAGAATTGTACAGACGTCCTTAGTTCTTTGCAGAACGTACGAAGTTCTGCAGTCTTCAGAAAGATAACAAAAGCAACTTTGATGACCAAGCAGAGAAGTGGATTTCAGAATGGAAAGGACTACAGAGAATGTTTTAGTCTTCTGTCTGAACATCTCTGCTGATCACCAGTATGGCATGGGCAAAGAGGCTGTCTTGCATGGAATCCATCATTTAGGGAGAAGAAGGATGTAACAGCTCGCAGAAGATTTTGCTCAGTACAATCACTGCTTGGAATATGGGGAAGTAGCAGAGGAATTTTAGAGTATTATATATTGGCATGTTAGAGAGGCTTTGCCAAGAGCCACAAAGATGCTTATGTGATATTTATCAGGGCAAAAAAAAAAAAATTGCAACAGTTAATTACCAGTTGTGCAGTCATTTCAAAATACTAGAAGGATGAAGAGGATTAAGAATGTTGTAAGCTAATGCAGTAAGCTGCACTTGTTGTTAGTCAACACCATTGTTTAAAAACTTTATTGGTGCTGTTTTCTCACAAAGATGTGGTGCAAACACTTCTTTTTATCCAAACCTTTGCCACATTTTGCCTTGAATAGCATGCTAATCAGGTAGTGGAGAAAAGGCAAGTCAAAAACCTCAGATAAAAATTATATAGAATCTCAGAAGTTGTATTTGGAGACTGTTTTGTTGATTCCTTGAATCTTTGTGTGTATGATTGTTTTCTTATTTTTGTGTTGTGTGAAGGATAATGAAAATGTCTGTCCATGATGCTCAAATGCAAAGTCAACTGCTCAGAGAGCCCGGGTACTGATGAACAATATGTCATGTGTAGTGTTGCTGGGGCCTTTGAACTTTTGTTTCAGTTCAGTTTGGATGCAAAATTCTCTTGGATCAGACGGGAGGAGGGACTCCCAGAAACTTTAAAAACCACATTTGGGAATCATCAAAAGAACAAACAGTGAAGATGCAGTACATGCAGTGAATCGATCCAGAATAAAGAGAAGCCTGATGACTCCCAGGTGTGCCCGAAGTTCATGGAGACATAGCCAAACTAACTGTAAGTGAGCTTGTTCAGTGCAGAGAACAATATTGCTGTGGCAGTGCAGACTTTGCCGTGGATTATCTGCTGACATACTATCCAGCTTTCCACACAGCTTTTGTAGCACCTCTGTTCTTACTTATGCTATCAACACGTCAGCTGGCGAGCCAACCTTCACCTTGGGGTCAGACACCAAAATGAATTGCCGATTTCACATCAAGTTGTGTTAGCAAAACAAATCCTGTAATTCTCAATCAGTGGAACTTTGTGAGCTTTATCACGTTATTTACTCCTCGAAGAATGTCTTTGTTTGAAGAGTAAACTACCAGCGCCAGCAATAGGAAAAATGAAATTAAATTTTTGTGTCAATGGAGCACAAAGTAACGTCGTTCTTTTCATTTTGCTGAGGGACTGCAGAACAAGAGTTCACAAGTAGCTACTGGTTGCTCCAGAGACTTATAACTGCTACCGTGTCACCACCTGTAATTAATATGGTGACAGCATGAAGAATTTAACCCACCATTTTCTTCCTACTCACAGTTCAGCTGATGGAGAAGGAAGATAATGTACTGCCCTCTTTCCACACTAGCATCTGCATAGCTATTACGTGTGCAAAGTGATTGCATAACAATGATGAAATATTTTACAGTTTGCAGGCATTGCATGGCCAGCTGTTCTGACATGCTCTGGCAGTTATCCAGGCATTTGTGTTCACAAATGTGGATCTGTCCTAATAAACAAATAAGCAATGTATATATGAATAACTATATATATATAACAATATATATATATAAATAAAGTGATTTTTTTTCTTTTGTTTTGGATGTTAACAGAAACTATTCTAGCAGTTTTAGTGCTGTTTCTACTTTTCCCCCCAAGTTCTCAGCAAATAAGTTGATTATTTGTCAGCAAAAGCACTATATCTCTTCCCTGATTGCAACCAAATGCCTCTCAGAAGGGAACTTCATAGAATACAGCTGAGAGGACATTTGGTTATGTTGTTGAGGCTCCCCTTCACTGCTTCTATGCTGTCAGTCTCAGATATTAGAGGTGAAGCTTGTACAGCTCATTTCTGTAACTCCCTTCTGTGCAACCCACTTCACTTGCAAATAAGATCTGTAAATCTGTAAATACCCACTTCCCCCCTTCAGACTTCACTACCAAATCCAAGCTGTGTATATAGAGAGACCAATGGTGATTACTGCTCCTCTCAGGAACTGTGAAAGAATCTTTACTCTCCAGAGGCTTTCAGGGAGCATTTTGTCTGTACTCTCATGCTGGTTTTGTGTATGTTATGTGGATACGTGTATGTATGTTCGTGATTATTTAGGTGTTGAAGGCTTTAAGATGCATTTTGCTATAGAAATAGTCAGGTATTATTCTTGTAGTATTCTTCAATGTAAGAAGAGAACAAAAACTCTTAAAACAGAAAAGGAGAAGCAAAGCTAGAATGTCAATTAATGGGTAAAAAAAAAAAAAAAAAAAAAAAAAAGAGGAAGATGAAAAACACGTCACGTTTCCAAGTAATAGCAACTGGAAGTCAGAGTTCAGCAGATCACGTGATCGTAACTTACTGTTTCTTGGTGAGATTCTGATTTCTTCCGTCGATACTAAAATGGTTAATTGACACACACTGTCTGCATCCTAGTTCACAGCATTGAAGAAGACGTTTTAGTAGCCTTCTCTAAAGCTTACTATAAGCTTATAAAGTGTGATCCACTATTTTACTTGATGATGGAAAAGAGAAAATACCATAACCAAAAAACTCCAATGCAGTGTGGAAACCATCTTCAACGTGGTGCCAGGTCACTTTCACATTGTTGTCCTCCAGCCATCTCTTGTACAACAGCCCATCATCCCTGAGCACGTCGTGTTCACAGGTGATTATACAGGCTTCAGGCAGGCGGCCAACAACAGTGTCTTCTGCTAACAGGGGTGAAAATCTCGTCTCAAACAGTTCTCGAGTTTCCTCATGGACTTGAGGTACGCATGCAGCGGGTAATGGTGGCACACAGCCCTGTTAAAATTTCTCCGGGATAAGATCTGGATTTATCCATTTCCCATATTTCAAATTCATACTCTCGGGAATGTGAGAACCTGCCAAGAGAGCCTCCTTCAAAGAGCAATCCTTCTTCAAGTACATCAGAATGAAATGGGCTGTGCGCTCCTGGGACAGCAAGGCAATGAACGCATTTTGCTGGTAAGATGGCAGACTGAAGTTCAAGGCTTGGAGAAGTGGATAGATCATGACCTGGGCACGAATCTTTGAGATGTCTGTTCTGGTTACTAGTTCTTGGCAAACACTGGCAGTGTAAGTGCTCCCTACACTGTCCCCACATACAATAATCCGATCAGGATCCACACCGTAGTTTTCTGCATTCTTCGAAAAGTGTACGGTAGCAGTGACACAGTCCAAACTCTGGGCTGGATACCTGTGCTCAGGAGACAAACGGTACCTGAAGGGACAAAGGACAAAGGACAGCAGTTTCCACAAATACGTGTATTTGTAAATTGCTTGAGCGTATCATCTTAAGCGCATCCACAGATAATATTTTTGGAAAAACTCAACAGCAGCAGTGTTACTTATTTAAAATTTTGCATGCTGGGGTAATGCAGAACAGCTTCCCCTCCCGTTTCTATGAAAATTCAGATTACTGAGCTTTATTTTAGCATTAAAGAACACAGGGGCTTGTGTCGTGCAGTCCAGTCACCCACTTTATACAAAACCACACATTCGCTCAGTTTCTGGTCTGAGTGTTTGTGCCTGGGATCAAAGTTCGTGCCAGGGAGGTTCAGTGAGTTCATGCACTGCTCTCATTTGGGCTGAGTGCATGATGTATCACTGCAGCCCGTCCTGCCTACCCAAAGATCCAACCATGTTCTGGCTCCTGAGGATTTTACACTTGGGGCACTGATTATTACATAAATTATCATATTTTATATCGTTAATATATTATTACGCATTAGTACACTATTGTATGTTATTATTACATTTTAACGTAACAGTAATTTACTAGTATCATATTATAAAACCTTGCACAGTAAACGTACTGTGGTGACAAAGTAGCTTCCTGTAGACAATTATTTTGTTTTGTTAATTGGAACAAATTACAGGAGAGTGATGTTAAAGTAAGGATCTGTTTAATTCTTAACCAACAACACTTTCTTAGATGGTGCCAACGCCAGTCAAGTTAAAGGCAGTGACACGCGAGCCTCTCCTCTGAGAGAGCAGGATGCATCTGCAGTAGCCACAGCTCTTTATTCCCTGTGTTTGTGGCCTTAGGTCTGTCTGGAGGATTTTATTTTTTATAAGGAGAAGATAAATACTGCGGAGGAAGCCATATTTATATATTCTCTATTAAGCCTCCACTGTTTGCTGAGATGCACTGCTTCTGCTCTTCTGTTTTTCCACTTACTTAATTCAATGGCTTCATAAAGTAAACATCCTAACAACTAGGGAATAACAGGATATCAATGCAATATTTCAGAGCCATTTTAAACACACCCAAGCAATGTATGGAATGTATAGTTCATGTTCAAAACCAATTCCTCCCGTTAAAAAAAATTCTTTAATAATTAATTTTCTACAGGAAAAGTTGTTGGAAACTGAAATTTCTTCATACTATCAGCTGGTTTCCATAAGCAAAACATCTTTAAAAGGAAACAGTTGTCCACCATAGTTTAAAAAAATATATTGAATTTTAGGCTTGTTTTTTGCTCTTTAAAATCATCCCTGAAGCCCCCTAAGTATTAAGGCATGAAATGAGGAAAACAGTTTGTCGGGTGTATGTCCTTGTCACTTCTTGGCACGTGCTTGCTCGCACATATCAACAATGTGAGCACAGACAGTCCTAGAGCTCAACTTACCCAACAGACACAACCACGGAATCAGATTTTTTGGCTGTGTGCCGGCATACTCTTCCATGGCTTCCTGAACAACAAATGTTGTTAATGGAATTGATGTCTTAGAATCATAGGATCATTATGGTTGGAAGAGACCACCAAGACCATCTGGTCCAATCATCAATACTTGAAGCAATATCCTCCCTTCTTTTTTGTGACATCCTGCACAGCTGAGGGTCACAGAGGTGACCACTTAACTGTCTCATTAAAGAGAGTTATAAAATTATTCCATGATAAGGTTGCAGGCAGAAATATGCCTGTTACGATGTATTTACAGGCACCCTGGGTTTCTCTTCAACTTAATTCTGTCTTTACTACACTTAGATGTGGTTTACTGGTGGTATCTGCTCAATGATGTGTTCTACCTCAGATTACAAAATCTTAACACCTTTCAATACGTGTTTATGTGTACCACCAGTATCTTTTAGAAATTCTTTAATTACATGTTTGCAAATATCTGTTTTCTCTAATTAATTAAACTGAAAAAAGTCACCGTAACTAAAGCACCTGCATCATGGGCAGACATTTAAAGATGGCCAAGCGTTGCCAGAGCAGTGTTCGTGCCTCTAAGCATGCTGCAGGGAGAGGTCCAAGGGAGGAATGCAGGAGTTAATAGCTTCTGTCAGGTTTTCAGACCAAAACAAATTTATTTACTTAGCAGCACCACTTGCTATAAGGAATACATATGCCATAAATAGGGCTACGTCCTTTTAAGAGTAATTGAGATATTAAATAAGGGCAGATTAAAGAATGGAACAAGTGAAAACAGTTTGTTCTTTCTGTCTCTCAGTTGCCCACATTGAGCCTCAGTCACTTCTTAGGTTCAGGGGAATTTATAGTTAACGGGCATAAATACTATAAAAAAAACTATAAAAATCACATTTTCTCTTTCAGTTCCTTACTTATGCTTCCGTATATCCCGCATCCTCCATGGAAGAAGATGACTCCTCTCCGTTTGCTTGAAGATGGTAATTTTGGGAGGTAAATCCTCACTGGCACCTCATCAAAATGCAGATCCTTAACGGAGAGCGTTGAATCCCTGCACGCTGGCAGTCCATCAGAAATCAGCCTTATAAGTATGTGCTCCTTACAGATACCCAAACTTGCTAATTTCTTTGCCTAGATATAGCAGGAAAAATGAGAATTAGTGTAGAAAATCCAGGTCTTTCCACTCTGTTGGGACCACGGAAGGCCACAAGCTGCCTTTTTTTATGGTATATTTAGGAGGAGTGTACTGGTTATTTGCTTGTTTACAGGATTTTCCTAAAAAACTCTAGAGGCTTTGTGGTTTCTACTTGTGAAAGAGAAAATGTACATCTTCATGGTTTGAGATAACGTTATTTCTGAAGAACGTTGCAATTCTTGTTCTATTAAATGTGCTCTATAAATACCTTCGTACTTCTGTGGTCTGGGTTTATCACACACAACATCAGCAATTTGTTTAGGTATGCAATTTAGGTGTCATGAGGCCTAAGGTTCCTTTTCTAGCCCGTAAAGAGAAAGAGACATTTGTAAAGGATAATTCCAATTTCAGGTATGTTAAGTCATGCTCTGGAAATGTCTGTTCCTCTCCATTGGTTATAAAGGGAGACTGTCTACTTGAGATGCCTCAGCTGAAGTATTTAAGGTAGGGTGGGATGGAAATGTTCCCCACGTGACAGCACTGAATGTATTAGGAGAAAAAGACTCATGCCAGCTTGTGTGCAATACGCAGTAACTTAGTGGTCTTTGATCACTTCCATGCCACTGGGTCAGAAAGAAAATCAGGAGGAAAATCAGTAGTGCCTATAGTCGGTAATGAAGTGGTGCTGGCCTAAATGAAGTACTTGGTGAGCATGGTTCTAATCTTATCTCCTTCGCCATCAGTGAAACCATCACCTATATCAAAATCCCACAGGTATTCAGGAAATGGCTCTTCATCCAGTTTCTGAAATTTATCAGGGAAAATAGATACTCTGAAGACAGAATATTTTGTTAAATGTGTCAAAACATTTTCTTATTCAAAACCATTCCATTACTGTTAATTGAGATAGTCTGAAGATCACACTGGAATCCCTCTTTACTTTGAACACTGTTTGTAAGTGATGCATTTCCTGCTAGGGACAACATTTATTTTCCAATCAAATGATGACTTAATTGCCATTAGAGACTAATACAATTCATTCTTCTGGAATGATGGTAATCATAACAAGCAATTTGCAGATTGTATTGTTCTCTTCTGAGCAATGGAATTACACGTTTAAGTGCTGTATCAATGCCTCATAAACTAATGGCCAGCTCTGCTTTTTAAGTTGATCTTTCTGACTTTTGATTTTTCTTTGTTTTCATTGAAGTGATGATTTTGGAGTGGTTGAAGTTGACAGAAATTCTGTATTGTGTTTTATTTAATCTCATCTGTACTTTCTAACATCTCTGTTTCTTAATGGAGCCTTCGGGTGACAGTAATAATAATATATATGATAAATTTGGTATCAGAGCATTCTATCTAAATATCCTCTTTTCTTATCTTAGGCTCTTCTGGCATCACAGACACATCTTCAGTTTTAGGGAAAACAGTGTCATGAAGGAGAATGGGGAATTTGGTATGTATTCTATTTAAAAGCTTTTTCTTGATTTCAGAACCAGTAACAATACACTCAAAAAATAATAGGTATGACTATTCCTAGACAGATGTGATCAGTACTAGTAGGTAAACATATTGTATAAGCCAGGTTCTGGAGTCTGTATATGTGCAAGAAAAAGAGGACCCAGCTCATAATGTCAGCATGGCAGTGTGACATAAGGTCTTTCTTTGAAAAACTGTTTGCTGGAATGCCTGAATTCTGGCACAGGTTTGCTCTTTACTTGGAAGATCATATGGTTACCAAATTTTTACTTTAAAACTATGAAATCACATGTGAAGTAGCAAAAACCACTCAATTTGACCTTCATGGACTTGCAGACTACATCTGACAGTCTCTCTCGCTTGGTCATCTTGAAGCCTGATGCTTTGCCAACCAAAATAATTATCAGAGCTTTACATCACAGTGTAATATGCACAGTCTAAATGCCAATCTGCAGGAACGGATTAACACAAAAGCTAGGTTGTGAGCCAGTAGGCTTTCTCTCATCTTTTCTTCTTGGGAGTGTCATTGATTTCCTCAAAACAGAGCACGTGCATAGATGCAGCTGGAGCTTCATATGTTCAATGCTGACGCTCTGGAAGATACATATTTAACTGCTGATGGATATTTTCTAAGAGATATCCCTAAGAAGCTGAGCAAAAGAGCAGAAGACTGTCCTGTGTTGCAGGAAAAAAGATGTCTTTGCTGCAACATAACATGGCAGGGAGTACAGAGGTGTCACCAGCACAACATTCATCAGAATGAGCAGGATGTTTTCATTGCACATGTGCAATGCACAGAGCATCATGTGCTCTGTAAGAAACCTATGAAGTCCTCACTATGAGGACTACTTCTCTGAGTATAAAAATAAACCTAGAAATTCACCAGAAATACCTGCAGATGTCTAAAGGTTTTTGAAAGCAAAAAGGTCAAGAAAATTAAATTCAGTGCATAGAAAATGTTGAAATGCATCTTTAAAACTATCCAGAAAAGGAAGCTGGAATTTCTGGAACATAATAAATGGACTTAGAATATGTACTGTTACATAACGACCACTTAGAAATTGTAGAAGCAGCTTCAGTAAAAAGAATCATCTCAAAGAATCTTTTCGTCAAACCAAATATAGAAACATAGAGGACCTGATAACATGCAGTCATTTAATTGTAATAAGTCTGTATACAGCTGAACGTCTGAAACATGTAAGGATAGCAACTCTTCTTTCACGACGGACAATGCAGAAGGGTACACGGGGCCACTGGAGAATGGGAGGCCTGATTTGGTGCGTGCTGCTATGTAAGTTTAAGCAACTCGTGTGAGCCTTTGATTACAGCACCCCACATGACTTTTCAGGATGTGGGCCGTAGTTAGTGTGTGTGTAACTGAGGGATTAGAGAACAGCACCGCATGAGTCCCATCAAACATCAATGAGATCACTCCGTGTTTTCCTGCAGACTTCGTTTGATATAGAAGCATAAAGTCGTTTAGGCTGGAAAAGATCTCTAAGATCACCATGTCCAACCATAAATCAAGTCCAACCATAACATGATATCTGCCAAATATGTGACAAGGCTTAGGCTGCTCTTGTCTATTCCTGTTGTCTTCTTTGAAAAAGTCTTGGGCAAGAGCAATTGGCAAAGCACATAACAGAGTGAGTCCAGTTTACTTAAATAAGAAATAGCAAAGCTCTAACTGAACCTGCTTTGGAAAGGAGGATAGATCAGGTGACCTCTCAAGGTTTCTTCCACAGGATTCTATGATAACTCACTAAGACACAGTAATTTGGTCATTGCAGAAATAAGAACAGGATCATGGATAAGAAAATTACTGCCAGTAGATTAAAATTTAGGAAATTACATCAAATAGATCACGGTGCCCTGAGATACAGAAGGTTCAGTCTTCAGCTCTTCCGTTTTCCACAGGACCAATCATTTAATTACAGAATGCAATCAAGTTACAATTGCAGTGTAAACATGCAAATCTCAGTATTTAAAAGAGCTCACCTCATGCAGGCTGTTTGTATGTACAATATTAAAATACCACATCAGATTTTGGCCTTTGCTTTTAAATCCGCTATCGTATGATTCCCGTCACACACAACTGCAATATTTAAATGCTGTGTTCATAGCTCTACTCACAGTTTTCCTTTCCTGAAAATCCCAATATCACAGAGCATGAGAAACTCACCAGAATTTCCACCAGAGTATACAACCAATCATAGAAGCCAAGCTTTGATGGCTGGTCAACTTCAGGAGGAATTTTTGCCTTGAAAGAATCACGAGAAGCTACAATTAAAACAGATAACGTAAAAGCAACTAGAATTGCTGCTATTAATGGCAGAGCATAAAAGAATTCCATTTTTCTTTGGTGAGGGTGATTGACTAGTGAACTCTTTGATACGGTTGTGTCCATATTTATATCCTCCAGACCGACTCCATGGAGAAGTAATTTGCATACCGAAATTCCTCCACCCTCCTCCTCTCCTCAGGCTGCCGAATGCTCACAGCATACAAACATCTGGCAGCGCCTGCTATTACAGCTCCGTTTAGTATGCCCAAAGGTAATGCCTACGATACTCACACTCAGAAAACGTCACTTTCCAAAATTGCAAATGGACTGGTTGATTTGTCCTCTGATGCGTGGAGCTTAATGTCCTATTACATTACCATTATGAGGCACCCTAGAGCGCAATGAGGAGCTCTGGAGGTGCTCTAGGGTGCTCTAGAACACACAGCGTGGTCCCAGGAGGACTCTAGGGTGTGATAGAGGGCACTGGGGTGTCATGGGAGGACTCTAGGCTGCCCTAGAGTACACTGGGGGGCCTTGGAGGCCTCTCAAGAACACTGGGAAGCCTCTAGTAGTTCCTAGAGTACACTGAACGGCTCTGGGAGTCATCTAGGGTGCCTTAGAGTACAACAGGGGGGCACGGAAGATCTCTGGGGCACACTGGGAAGCCTGTAGCACACTGGGGAGCTCTAAGAGTACTCTAGGCCTGTAGGGCACAGAGCCTTCTAGCTTCTGTAGCAGTATTCCCTCAGAATGTGGGATCTTGACTAATAAAGGTGAGTCATTCCTAGCTGTTCTTATTCCCATGAAAGAAGCAGATTAAACGTATCTACTTAGAAAAGAATTCATTTATGCAAACTACATCCCTACTTTGAGGAAAGAGGGATTTTATGTGAATAAGCCAATAGGCTGAAGAAATATTTAACCATGTGGATTGAGGGCAAACAAATTGAGTCATAAGAGAGAAACTACTGGATGATAAGAGTGACCAGACTGGATTCTTAAGAGAACAGGTCTAATTTAACTTCAGTGGAATTCAGCAAGCACAACTGTTTGAACTATACGGTTTAAAGTTCTAAAAAAAAGAAAAAAAAAAAGGTGTTAAGAAAGTATAACATAGAAAGTTATAACATAGAACTCTCAGCTTAACTCAGCAGTTCTGGAACATGATCACAGTATGCATTTTTGCAGAACTAACTCAAATTATTTGACTAAGCTGAGGGATCGTTGATCCCTTTCATCACTCTGAAGTGCAACAGGCTTAACTTCATCTGCTGAAACATCCAGGCCTGGGCCTGGATGGCAACCTTAATCATTTAAACAAACAAACAAACAGAACCGTAAACTCAAGCAGGAATTCATTTCTGAGAAGGAATATCTAAGTCAGACTCTAATGACTTGAACTAATCCGTCCTAAAATGAATAGGTTTTAAGTTCTGAGTGTCCCCATATAGACATACTTCTAAATCCAAGTGAAAGTTCAGACAGGTTTTCTGTCGATTGATTCATTTATAATTCTCTTTATGGTGGATTTAAACATACCATCAATATTATCATCTGAGAAGAGTATGAAACATCCAGGTTTCCCCTCCTAAATGCTGGATGTCAAAATTACCTTCTGTGAAATCGCTCGGCAGCTCCATACATGTGTTTCTTCCATGATGTCAGGATTAACCAACCAGCTGATGAGAGACTGGAGGGGCAGTAGGAGGCCAATGAAGAGTTGTTCTTGGGCTTTGGGACTGGTTGGTTTGGGGGAATTTTTTTGATCAAATGGTGTTGGACTATGTTTAAATGGAGGGCAGAGGTGATTGTTTTGGAAAAGCATCTCTGTTGGTTTGTTTTACAGATAAGCTGCTAGAAAACATCTGAGTTAATGCTTGTTGTGGTTGTAACCGACCTTTCTTCCTCCAGAGAATTAGCTAATCCTGTCCTTACGGTAGCTGGCATTTGTGTACCTGGGGACAAATAAAACACCTTTAACAATGCAGACGTCCCCATGAGGTTCAGCAGGCCTTTGGAAGCCCTGTGTTGTTTACTCCACGTATCATTTGTTCCTGTGTCTGCCTCCAAAACTGCTCTTCACTGAGAAATATTAGAGGTACCAATTTGTCAGAGTAATGGCAGTATGAGCAAGTTGGCTTTCTGCTAACAGGGGGTCAAATTCTTGAAACTTCCAGATAATTTATTAAAAATCCAGCTTATCCTTGTACAAATCTTCATCAAAAGTGCAGTGGGTTCTGTCTGAATGAACATCACAGCATCCTCCTGTGCCTTGTGCACTAGCCCAGCTGCCTCTCTCTAGAGGTCTTGTTGTCCCATCACTGGATTTGTAATGTGATCTTGCCCACATCAGTTCATACACCGAGAGCTGATCCATTCTCACCTTCCAACCAAAAAAGTTTGCCTTTGACGCAGCTTTCTCTTCCTAGCATTCTTCCTCTTTTTAGCTTCCTTTCAGAACTGTCAGGCTTGAAGAAGCTTGTGACAGAGGATGATTATTTTCTCCTTCATATGTTCTAGTGAACCACTGGCTCTGAAAAGAATTGATATCTGCTTTTAATGAATATGTCTAAAGAAGGCATTGTTAGGTAAGGATTCAGGGAAGATTTTGTCTTCAGTTTTTTTCCTAAGCTAGTTTGCAAGCTTCCAGTGCAAAACTATTACAAGAATTAACCAGTTTTTGTCAAAATCCATATCACATTGGGTTAGCAGATTTCATTTCAGACTCTTGAAACAATTAACTCCTCTAATTTTGATGGCCTTGAGGGCTTAATCCTTCAGCCTCCCCAGCTCTTGTGTGTTAGAGGTTTTGCAGGACTGAGGAATTAATCAGAGGGTCTGGCAAAGTGACGTAGAGGTGAGGTAACTGGGCTACAGAGAATGTAAGATGGATGTAAGGTGGAATACCACTGCGTTCCTGCCAACGTGTGGTATTTCTCCCTGTTCTCTCTTCCAATATGAAGACATGGGCTAATAGACTGAGATTTGGCTTCCAATTAAACATAGGTAAGAAAAAAGAAAGGCAATTACTTCAAATAATAAAATCTAATATGCAATAAAAAGTTTAAGAAGTGGAGGAAATACCACGTTCCTGATGTTGCGTCTCTTTGTTGGAATTCCAGATGGCACCTACATGCACTTCGAAAACGCTGTTCTTCTCATAAGGGCAATTGTTTTTATACAAACATAATTTAGGAAGGTTCTGTCATCTAGAACTTAGGATCACTCAGTAAGATGTTTGCTGTATCTTTGTTCATAATCCTGGTTTGCTGTGGGAAAGCAGTAAGATATCCCCATGCAGCTTTTCGCACAAGGACACAGGCTGCTTTCTGTCAAGGCTGGAAGCTAAGCAGAAACCTGGTCCCTTTGAGCTTATCCATGGCAGAACTCCACTTACAAGGCAGCAGTATCAGGCTTTTAATACTTAACAGCTTATAGAAGGACAGTGTGAAATCATAGAACCGCTGGGACGCATTTCAAATGGAAAATGTGAACTCAAGGGAAGAATGAAATCAAGAAGCACGAAAAGACAGCTCTTGATTTATCCAAATCCGACAGCAGTACTTCATGTAACAAAAACCAGATCATCTTGGCGAAGGGGTTTCGTTTTCAAAAGGAGGCTTAGTTTTAATCTGTGACTGTGATGGATTGTCCATGGTTAAGAACCTGCACTGATGTAAAGAACTGGCACTACTTGACACCCTGGTAACACAGGTTTTCCATTGTGGAACAGCGATGTTCTCTGTTCTGAGGTTTTCACATCTGCTTACCAATGTACTGTATATGTTTGTTGTTTTTTTTTCCTTACGTGTAAACAGAAATAATAGCCCAAATAGCTTTCAAACATGCCTTGAACATGCTTTTAATTTCCAGCTCCTTTTCCTTTCAACAGTTCCTGCAGTGTAGCAACTTCATGTGCATAGACAGACCTCCAGGATTGCTGGGAACTGATCTGAAAAGGCTCTGTAAGCAAATGTGGAATTCTACCCATATATACAGAGAGTCAATGCCAAGATCTTAAGTGTTCCAACACTCTTCCTTGAGCCTCTTTATAGAACTAGAAAACTTTGTTCTGCAAAAATGGACTTTTTTATGGAAGTGATGTGCATACATTGTGCATCAACTTGTTTTCAGGGTAAAAGCTGCTTTTTCACTGCTGCTTATTCCTTCAGGTCCAGGCAAGTAAGAGAAAGTGTGTTTCTGTGACTCTCATTGAGAGAGTTGGTAAATATTCACTAAGTACAGCCCAGAAGATGTGTGTCAACTACTGTAGGCTTCCCAGCCTACCTTTGAACTAGCTAGCCTAAATGTGAACGATAGGTTTCGTTTTAAGGTGCTGCAGGTAGGCAGTGTTGTGGTTAAATATTCGGAAAACATGAATGCATCTTTTGAACTATGGTCCCAGGAATTTCTGAATTTAAACCTCTTAATTCACAATAGATTTGTAAAACCGTATTAAGGCCAAATGCTTCTATTATGAAGTGCAAACCCCAAAATGTACAGGGACAAGCAGAATGCAAAACTGAGTGAGTTATCGTTGAGATGTGCTACATGAGTGCGTTCTAGCTCTTGTGCAAAATGGAATTTTAGCTTAAAATGCCATGAAAATGGCTTATCCCAAGTGGTTGGGGGGTTTTACAATTTATACTTTGTTGTGATTGAACGTACAGGAAACAAATAGTTCAGTAGCGTGCAGCTATCCAAAATGCAAAATTAATTCTGCACCTAAGTGATAGTGTTAGCAACTGATGCAATCTTACAAAATTCACAGGCCTGCTTACAGAGTGCTGCAGTGCAGTGGTTAAGGACTCCCGAGTAGGAATGCGTAAGAGATAAGTGGGAACAACTGCTGCGATGTGACCGATCCTCATTGTCACCAACAAAGGTATGGACCAAGGCATTTGCTGCAAGCAATCTGAATAGTCAAAGCTGGATGAAGGTGTGGTTTAGATGGTTTCCCTGAAAGAGATCTGACTTCTGAGGAAAAGCACATGTTGGATTTGTAAAGGAGACTTTGGAAAAAGATCTCTTGCCAAATAGTGTGTAAAAGTCACTATACAATCATTAGGTGCCATCCCAGAAGGTGCCACTTTTCCAAATGGAACTGCAGTTAAAGGGGACAAATCTCAGCTGTTCTCCATACATGCAGAACTTAAAACTATTTGCTTTTTCAGTTAAATTAGATGAATTTCAAAATGACTTGCATATATCCTTCACCACGTTTATTCCAGGCAAGATGCAGTAATTTCAGTTTTACTGTACGCCTGCTTTATGTCCTGCTCTCATGCACTCGTACGGTGCAGCAGCTTCTGGTTGCAACTGCTTCAAGGGAAATCTGAAGTCAAGCAGTAAAGAAGTAAAACAGTTCATACATTCACTGAAATTTGAGCATTAGGTTGGAAAAATACTTCATTTTAAGTATGCAGATCTGGTTTTTACTCCAACTGCGAGTTTTGTAGCAACTTTTCACAACATAGCTCAATAAACCAAAATCCTAATGAATGGGGGAAAAACCGCTTCTGTTACATTTTAGGATATGATTTAAGAAGGAAACAGATAGATTAAATAAATACTCACAAGGCTAGTCCCACTGGCATTAAAGGACTTGCAAATGTTTGAAATTAATTATTAACTTTGTTGTTTAACCTGAGCAGATTAACTGTGTAATATGGCTGAGTTTTCTATTTTAAATGTGTCTGTGGAGATTTATGCGAAAAAAAAAAAGATAATGATCCCAGGAATCAAAAAAATCAGACTTCTTGAACTTCATTTCCCTTCATTTTTAACAGTGCTCCTTATTTCTATAGCAGAAAGCTGTTAGGTTTGTTACCAGTCCAGACACTGAGTCATTCCTGTTCAAACCAGACACTGGGCTCTCTGTGTAATTTCTCTCTCCCCTTCAGAGTTTCTGGACTGAGAGGAAAATCGTAATGCCAGGTGCCTCCCCCAGCTCCATTTCTGAAGGTATTACTGTAAAAACACACAGAGGTGCTAAATGCTGCCGAGCAGCAATGGAAATTCTCACAGCTCTGGTTGGTTCTGATGCAGCTCAGTTAGGGAACACCACCTTATTCTGCAAATCTGTTCAGAGCTGCAGTTTCCAGTGAGAACGGTTCAACCCCTTCTCTCCAGAAGCCTCTCTCCTGATGCTGTGTGACTGCGACATTGGGCTCATTTCATGTAAGGTCAACTGGCATCGAAAGGTAAGAGCTCTGCAAGTTTCTCTCTCCGTTTTATTTCTTCTAACAAGTTTTGTGGGAGTTTTAACAGAGCTGAAATTCAAGGGATTTGGATATTGTCCATATTTAGTGTTCACAGAATCATGTGTGATAAAAGTTCTGAATGTGGGCAGCACCAGAAAATCGGCCTCTCTTATTTTTGCCACCAAATAAACCATGTGGCTGCTTTGAACTATGACTGTTTCAAAAATATGCTTGATTATGAAGCATAAAATCAGATTTATTTTCGAAGAGGTTTGGCTTCCTGACTTCTGTGGCTGTGTAATACAGCTTTGCTGCATGTGTTGAGATGCTTCTGGACTCACGCGGTTCCACTGCAGCGATCCTTTAGGAACTGTAGGTGGAACGAAGCTCGAGAACGTCTTTCAGTTCTGTCATTTTGCAGTCATTCTACTTTTTACCACTAGATGGCTTCCCAGGATAGTGGATATAGCTTCAGACCTCCCGAATCAGCCTGTGCACTGGATTCATTTTGGCACGTTCTTGCTAGCACGCACAGTCACCAAAGCCAGCACGACGGAGAAGGCAGCAGTGTGGAGTCTGACATCCCCGAGCATCTTCGCACATCCTCAAAACTTTGCATTTCAGATTATTTCTGATTGCTGCCACAGCGAGCAGCCATGAAGCGAGCAGGCAGCCCTCAGTTCAGATGTGCCCTTAGATCCTCCTCAAAAAAACTTAAATAACACAGCTAGACACATACCCTGCCTACCCACCTGGTGCTTACCAGCACAAACATGGGATGTGGAGACCGGGTTGCAGCACTCTCTGCTCTTTCTCCTGTTACAACATAAAGTGCTACAGAGACCTCGTGTTGCAGCTGTGCCCTCGTATCTGGGCAAAAGCTTTGGAAAAGGAGAGGAGGAAAATGCCCTTTAATGTGAGAAAGTGCATCTGCTGCTCTCTTGGAGCCTTTGTCACTGCCCTGCTACGAAAGGTACCACCCGGAGCTCAGCATCTCCCAGCTTGGGAAGGAAACCCAGGAGCTGTCGCGTCCATAAAAACATCGGTTCGGTGGTGATAGATGGTGATGGTGATCTGCCTGGGCTGTATTCCCGGGCTGAAATCAGTTTGCCCGTCACCACCGGCTCCACCTGAGCGAGCAGCTCTCTTGCAGGGCACAGAGATAGCTCCATGGCACTCAGCCTGGAGCTTTCATTGCCCCCGGGGTTAAGCAAAGCCCCGGCAGCCGGGATCTGTGCTCCGGGCACGGGGATCCAGGCGCCAGGAACCGGGCTCCGGGAGCGGCTCTGGGGGAGGGGAGAGCCAAGCCAGCCACTCACAGGAACAGTAGTGAAATCTCCCCAACACTTTAACTGTCAATCAGACTTAATGGAGTATAAAACCTCCCCAGCGCCGCGGCGGTGATAGGCAGAGAGCGGCGGGGAGAGGGGAGCGAAGGGCTGGAGGAGCGCGGCGCGGTCCCGGCGCTGTCCCCGCTCCGCCGCGGAACGACCGCGAGAGGGGCAGCCCCCGCTCAGCCCGGGGATATTTATAGATAGGAAAACAAAAACAGCGGCCTCACCCTGAATAGATCCTTTCTGAAAAAGAAAGTCCTGGCAATTCTGTCTTATTTAGGCAATTTCCTGAGTCTAAGAATAGAAATGAGCTGACTGGAAGGCGCTGCGGGCTGAAATTTGGAAACACAGGCTGCTTTATTTCATTTTTCCGAGCGTAGAAACCTTCCATTGGATGCTGGATTTTGATGTCGCTCGTTGGCACGGAGGGATGTATGGCTACTTTTAATTCCAGTTTTTCTTTTTCCTCTTTAATTTAAGACAACCGTCTTCCCCTACGAAGGCACAGACACGGCGTTACCTGCGTGTGACAGCCCCGGAGGACACCAGAGGTGGAGGAGGGACTCGGTCTCCTGCGCTGCTGTACTCCTACCCCCACTTCTTAAGGGGGGGGGGGGGGGGGGGGTTTTTGGGGGGGGAGAGGAGGATTCTTCCATTCCAAGAATCTGTTGCCCCTAACTTTTGGAGGGGGCTGAAGACATCTCACCCCCCTGGGGGTGCATGAAGGCTGGCGGCTCGCTTTCTCCCTTAACTCGCTCCCGTGGAGGGTTGGAAGAGCGTTTTGCCACCCTGCCCTGCGTGGAACACGAGGATGGTTTGGAAGCAGCTGGGCGCCGCGCTGCTGCTCCCGGTGCAGATGCTCTACGCGGTGGTGAAGGCCGCGGTGAGGGCGCTGCTGCCGCCCAAGCTGCGGGACCTGGCCGGGGACGTGGTGCTGGTGACGGGCGGGGGCCGCGGCATCGGCCGCCACCTGGCGCGGGAGTTTGCGAGGCGAGGAGCCAGGAAGGTGAGCGGGGGAGGGGGGCACCTGCTGCTAGCAGAACGCGGAGGTGAGAAAGGGCTCCCGCGTGGGACCCGAGGAGGGTTTTGCTGCAGCTCCAGGGAGAGGAGAGCCATGCAACCCCCGCACCTGCGGGCAGCGCTGGGCTGCTCCCAGGGCTGCCCACAAACAGATGCAGGGCACTGCGGGCCGTGCCGTGCGTGTCACCCAGAAGCGGTGCCATCTTTCAGGATGTGGGGGGAAGAGCTGCGCTGCACCCTGGGGCTTTCTATTTGCAGAGTCATCTCGTGTGCTTTCTGAAGCCCCTTGTGTTTTGCTTTTTGCCAGCTCTGCTCAAAGGTGTGATGAACGCTGTCCCAGCTTGGACTGCCCACGCAACGTGAGTGTGAGCTGTGGGGCTGTCTGCACCTTTCCTTTAGGAAAGGATTGGGGCTGCAAAAATGCTACACTGCAGCCTGGAAGTGCCCACGGAGCTGCTGTGCTCCTTCCCCAGGTCAGCAGCTGCCACTTACCTTGCAATGTGCTTTCATAAGTACAGGTGTGAATCAATCAGGGATAATGAAAAGCAAGCAAATAAAAGCCCAACACGCCCTGAAACAAGGCTTTGAGATGTAAACTTTAATCTTTACCCCTCTTTAGGGGTAATGAAAGAGAGGAATCCTGGAATTAGACAGCTGCATAAATACTCCACCAGGTGAGAGAGGGTGGATGAGAGCAAATGCAGAATAAGGAAGAAAAGTACAGAATGGGAGGATAATTAAAGAAAAACTTGCATTTAGTTTGGGTTAGTCTTTTGTCGCTTTTTACATGTGCACTGCAGTTTTCTGTGTGTGGTATGGAGCTGTTTTGGTGTACAACTCGGAGGTGTAAAATCAGTCAGCTTTGAACTTTGATATTTGTTTATGCTTGTGTTTAAACATTGAGTTGAGATTTACAAATTCTGGGAGACAGAACAAACAAGTTGACTGACCTTTGGACTCGAGCAGCTCGCTGCAAGTGTACTTACATGATCTGTTAGAACACCGTGTTTGTTAGCTGGCTGGTTGCTATGCTGAGCTGTGGCATTAGGGTACCAACATCTCTATGGCTCACTCAGGAGCTGCAGTTCAGCTGGAGGCTGAACTATGACAGTCCGCCCTAAGTGACATGGGCCAAGAGGGTCTGATGATGAAATCATTGTGAACTGATGTAGACTGTAGTTCATCTGTGTGTCTTATCCCTACAATCCTTGCAAATCTTTGGCTGAAGAAATAAACAAGAATAATGCTTGGGAAGCTTTGTACTCATTTCATGGCATTATGAAATGCCGTGTGGTTGTTAGTCATTGTTTATAACTTTGGGGTTTTTTGTCATCTTTTTTTTTCCATGCCTATCATCAAGGTGTTTCACTTCTTGCTTTTACTGAACTCAAATTAGATTCTCCTTTTCAGCTAAACCATGGCTATTCAGGCAGTCAAACTCAGCACTCCACAGCTGTGGTCCTCTCTGATGTGCACATCTTCCAGCAATGCTCAGCAGGCTGAGCTTTTTCTTCCTCCATGTTTCTAATGAGAGCTCTACCTTGACGTGGTGGTTTCACTCCCCTTGCTCTGAGGCTTCACTGCTTTCCTGCCTTCTGTGTTCAGCCCTGAGTTCCTGTATTTCGTGCAGTCTCCACATAGAATGCAAGCCCTCTGCTTGGCACTGCTCCTTGATTTTATGCTTTGCATTGGACAATTGAACTGAAAGTGAAGTGGCTAGCAAGTTGTCTTTCAGTTAGGGTTCTGACAGTTAGTTCTGTCTTCCTCTTGCTTCTGTATGCAGCTAGCTGTTGTATAATTATATGTAAAACTTAAATTATTGATCATAATTAATAATTTATATTGGATTCCAGTTGTCAGATGGCATATTCACGGTAACTAAAGTTTGGGAAAATGTGTCAATCAAGGCACAAAATTCTGGGTCTGTGCACAGTGTTATGCGGAGGTGAATGGAGGCAATAACAAGCTCAGGTTCTAGCAGGGGTGTGCAGTACACTTTGAAAAAGTCATCAGAGCGCTTGCGCACGCAGACATAGTGGCGGGGTTTTGGAGGTAGGCGGCGATATACAACCATAATTTTGAGATTAGAATCTTCTGAAAGATAGGTTAGTTGAGCTGTTAGCATATGAAACTTCCTCTCATAATTAGACTGGATTGGATTTCACCTTATACTCTATTTTTCTTTTCAGAAGCTGGTTTTGTTAATCGCAAGTAAGATGCATCTTAGCACGTGAGATGACAGTGTTGTATTTCACGAAGATTAAGAAATGTCACATCTGTGACTTTTCAGTGTAAAACTTGATCTTGCAGTTAAAGCTCTGAAGACGGCGAGAAATAAATCAGAAAAGAGTTTAGGTGAATAGAAATACAGAGTCTTCAGCTTGATAGATGAGTACAGAGACTGAAGTTTTTAAGCCAACAGAACAGAAATCTCTTGGGCATGATCATGTAAATCCATCTTGATTGCCGTTCCCCACCTCTTCTTTTAACTCTGCCATAGTGCCTCAAATATGACTTGAGCAGGTAAATGTCAAGGGTGTGTTTCCTTCTGAAGTGATGTTTCTTCCCCTATTGTTGTTCATTGGCCTCTCTGAGGTTGCCTAAAACAAGACACAGCATTGTCAGTTGGCTTTTCAAGTTATAGAGCTATGTGTCTTCCAGCTTCTTCAATTAAGACTACCAGCAGCTCTTCGACAATGAGGGACTTTAATCATGAGATCATTCCTGCTCAAGTCTATACAAAGAGATCAGAGGATCCATACTCCACTTCTGCTGCTGGGTAGAAGTTTTCAAAAACTACTTGGCCATGGGAGGCATTGAGGACTTGAATGCTTCCTGTGGCTTTGACCCATAGAGCGTCACCTCAGCCTCACACTTTGTTTCCTTAGCTTTTGGTGCTCTATGCTTAGCCAAAATGGAAGAGTGTTACTGAAAAGGGAGAGAGATTTTTGAGTTTATGATCTAATGCCTATGAAATAAAAATCCACTTCCAAATCTTAATGGTATTTTGTAAAGAACATACTGTCTGCTTGAACTAACGGTGGGAGAACAGGCCCACTGAACAATGTTTCTTGCATGGAGGCACAGACATGAGCAGGCAGAGGGATGGAGGGGCTGAGTGGGTTCATTCACTGATAGAGTTGGAAAATGCTTCTGGGGTTTCTCTATGCCATTTGCTTTTCCTACAGCATTTTCTATTACAGTGCCCTTGCCAGAGATCTGTCAGCCCTGTTCTTGATGATCTCCAGGGAAGCAGTCTTCATGTGTGCGTCTTCTGTGTGCCATTGGTATGTTTTGCTCTCTGTCACTTCTTCTAGGACATTTCCTTGATGACTGAATTTTTTCCTTGTAATTTTAATTTACTTTATTCATGGATGATTTAATCTGAGGTCTCACTAAACAGGAAAGAGATGTTTGGTTCTTAGGCATTCTGAATTATTACATGTTGCCAAAGGTTGATAAAATTAACTGAAAAAAAGATGTAATTGTAAATTATATAGTGGTGTTCACAAATGTGTTTCTATTTTAGTGTTCTAGGTTATCTAACAGTGACTTCAGAAGAGTATCTTAGGCCCTTCCTGTTGGGACACTTGTCAAATGCCATTGATCTTTGTTAGGCTTCTTATGGACACCGAGTGCTCTGAGCTCAGGAACCAGCACTGTGGACCTTCAGTAGCCTATCAACACGGGATCTTGTGTACCAGAGCTCTTATTGCTTCTTTGTGATCATTTCTGTGATTTCACTTCCTTTCAAAGTATGCACATTTTGTCCTTCTGGATTGGCTCTGTTTTTCTTCCTCCAGCTGCTGTCTGTTTGCCTTTTTGGTGAATCAGGGGTGTTTGAGAAATGTCTCCAAGAGACCAGATGGGGTAGGGCAGCACGAGCCTTCTGTTAGCGAGATGCTGCTGCAGAGGAGAGCTGAGCACTTCTTATTAACCTTGTTGAGAGTTTTCCACATTCATCACTGTACAAGAAATGACCTTGTAAATACACTGAAAGATCTCTCCTTTCCCTGTGTTCTCTGGATGTTCACTTCCTGTGCTGTGGGAGCCTCGCAGGGTTGCAAGCTTGAGCAGTGGATGAGGTAAGCAGGCTGGAATATCAGGGCAGACAAGAGCCCTTCCTAGATGGCAAGGAGCTAGTATCACCAACACAAACAAGAAACGGAAACTTTGCTCTTGCGTGGAATGTACTGCTTGATAGCCATGACCCCGCTCTGTCAGCACTGCAGTCTAGACAATTGTCTGCGAGTCTGCGAGGTGCTGTTAGCAGGATGTCAGCCTGGTGGGCAGCTGCAGAGTGCCACAGACACAGTGACCCTCCGGGAAGAGCGAAGGAAGATCCTAAAGGCACTACTTGAAAAGTTGTGCTTTAAAAACTAATCTATATATATTTGTCTTACATCGTTCCTGATTATCTGGGCTGCAACCCCTCTCCTGCTGAAGAACAGTCTCAGCTGCTCTTCCTGCCATTACTTCCACAACATTTTCTAAGCCAGACCATAATGCCTTCATTTAGGAAGGTCCCTGCTCACTTGAGTGGGCTGTCCTCTCTGTCCCACTTGGGATGGGAATAAGGAGTCACAGGAGGAAGGAGCTCAGAGGAAGGGGTGAGGGCTGTGCAGAGCCAGCACTGCTGCAGGGAGCCCTGGAGCCAGTTTGCTTCTGTTTTACTAATTTAAATAAAAGTGGCTCAGGTGCCTGAGAGCCTTTCATAGTTAAAGAGTTTAAGCTGAGTGAGATTTTAGGCTGCAGATTCTGATTAGGGTGGGAGTATTATAGAAAGATTATGTAAAAATGGTATAAGGTCTTAGAATTTAGCCTGCTATGCGCAGTGATGGAATATTTGGTAGGCTTTGGAATGATTTTCTACAATGACATGCTTCTCTCGTGTCCTCTGCACAAGCTGCATCTATAGTTCTGTTTACTTCATTAATCATGTTGACTAGTATTGTCCTGATATGTATTAATTAGCATATACTTCTAAAAAGCTTTCTTTTATTAATAACATAACAGCTGCAAATGAAAGTAACACAAATCTCCTCAAGTGAAGGGAAGTGCTGGGACTGATGCTAAAAGTAATTCAGAACTGTGACCTTTTATAAGATGCAGGATGAAAGCTTTTATTGTCTCACATGGATTTAAGAGGTCTTAATCTAAAATGCTTTTTATATTATTGGTCATTCTCAATCATTCATCTCTGATTTCACTTTCAGAACCTGTCTAATACTCTCCTAATCTGTTTGAAAGTTGCCTCTTGCATAAAGAGGAGCATGACATCAAATTCTTAACACAGAGAAAGTTTATCTGCCTCCAGGTTCCACCCAGATATGCTGCAGTGCTCCAAACCAGAAAGCATTGCTTTTTGTTGTGTCCAAAGGAGTGTAATTTCCGATATGTGCTGGAGTGAATTCAGTAAGAAAGTCCTCCTGCTCTTGCTGTCTGTCACTTGTTGTAGTGCACTGGGGCTGAGCCAGCTGTCAGGATGCAACTTGCAGAACACAGTTGTAACTTCTGAGGTGCATCCTGCAGTCTGCTCTGAGTTCAGGCATGAACAGGCCTGATCTGGCCACCCCGGAGCAGATTAGTTCTGATACATGGAGAAGAGCTGCTTTAAATAACAGGATCTCACAGCTGAGGGGAACTGGTTTTCATAGTGTGTGATTAATTGCCCTGTAGTTGTTGTTAACAACTGTCATCCAACACAATGAAATCATAAAGTTTTTAAAATGGTGTTTTTAAGAGAAGTGGACGCAGTTCTGATGTACGTTACCCAATGCAGCTGCAGTGTGTGAATGTGCTGTGCTTGTTTGCAAAAACACAGGAACCAAACAGTTTCAGAGTATTTACAGTGGCTGCTTTAATCTTAAGCACTTAATCTTGGTGAGCTATGAGAGCCCGTCACAGCTTCCCAGTAACCAGAAGTATGTGAGCAGAACTGGGGAGTGAACATTTTCCCATGTCATGCGAAATAATAGATTAATGTGGAACTTCTGGTAAGCTGTGAGAGCCCAGATCTGATTGAGTTGCTTTACAGCCTCCAGAAAGGCTTTCCTTCCCCAAAGATCGCGTACCGACAGCAATTTTACTTAATGGCTTCCTGTTGGCAGCTCCCTTCCCTGTTGACTGAGCTTAAGGATGGGCAGAAGAACCCTTGGTTCATGTCCCTGCCTGGATGGCATGAGGCCTGCTGCGTGCGCTGGTGCCAAGGCTGGGTGACGTGCTGAGGAAGTGCCCCTGGTTGGCACTCACAGGCAGCTTATTGGGTACGGGATCTGTTGCTGTCTCTGGAGCAGCATTCTGGCTGGAGTTCAGTTTATCATTTAGGACATACCTCTCTTTAGTGAGTGTGCTGTAAGGGGAATAATGAGAGGAGGAGCTCACAGAGCAGCGGGCTTGTCTTGTCGTGTCAGGGTAGGTGATGTCATGTGGAAACACTGTCCCAGTGAGACTGTGCTGTGCGGTCATCCCCAAATCATCACTCCTTAAAATGCTTGAGGACTGGGATCAACACAATTAGATGAAAGTTCCCACAAAATAAAGGGGCTGTCAGTGCTGTAAGAAATCTTGAGGTAAGGTTTAAAGATGAGATCATAATTAATGTCAGTGTAGTGCTTCAGAAACCCAGCCATGCAGCAGAAACGTGTGTGCAAAATGCACGGTGGGAAAGACGATGCCGAGTTCAGTTTGCCGTGTAGACACAGCACAAAGCAACAGCTGAATTCAGCACAGACCCCGGTGTTTGTTGGGGATTGTAAAGCAGGTGACTCCTGCACCATTCTTTGGCTGTTGTAAAGGGTTTGGAAAAGCATCACAGCAGTGGAGGCTTTGAGGTGGGATTTGCTGAGCAACAGTGAAGTGTTTGGGATGTCTGCAGAGGCGCAGGCACTTAAGGCACTCTTAAGGTGTAGGAAGTGCAGTAGAAAACAGTGCTTGGTTGAAAATGTGCTGGTGGGAGGTAGAGGTGGCAACAGGAGCTCTGAGAGTAAACAAGAGGTGATTGGTAATGTGGGGATAGTGGCCTTGACAGTGAATACAGAGCCTCAGAGGTGCAAAGGTTCAGGAGGAGGCAGTGAAACTCGAAATGAGAGTTGACGTGGTGAGAGCTGTAGGCCAGGTGTACAGCCTTAGGAAAAAGGCTGCTTAGTTGAATTTCAGATGGTTTGGTCTGATTTCCATCTTGCTTATCTTAAGGGATTCATCCCTATTTTATTTCTGTGATTCCATCACCTTAGTGGCTTGTAAATGTGCTGCTGTGTCTTTCTGTTGCATTTATGTCACATGTCTGGCACGGGCTAGAAAAAGTTGGTGGAGATCTGTAGAACTGTTTCCATCTGAAGCACTGATATGTAGATAGTTTTTACTGCATTACAAAATGAGTTAATGCTGTTGAGCCAGTGTCTAATCAGTCTGGCACAGCAACTTGCCTTAAGAATGACCTTAAGCCCTGCATACATTTCTAAGCAATCTGACTGCAATGTCTAGAAGGAATCAAAGATCTAATTACTTTGCCCTGTTATGGAAACCTGTCCTATTGGGGCATGTGGGGTGGTCATTTAAGGGTGTCTAGCTAAGGACATGGAGCTGTTGGAGCAAGTCTAGGGGAGGCCATGGGGGTGCTCAGAAGATGCTCTGCTGTGGGGATGGGCTGAGAGCTGGGCTGGTTCAGTCTGCAGAAGAAAATGCTCCGGGGAGACCTCGTTGCAGCCTTCTTGTGCCCAAAGGTATATAAAACAGAAATCATTAGAGATCTTCCTAGCTGGGCCCAGACCCTTCTTCAAAGCGTCTTGTTGCTGTGCTGAAGAGTCAGACCCAGGCACTGACAGATGTGTTGGCTGATAACACTGACGCCAGTAGAGAGGGGTCAAATGCATGTTGTTTGACCTTTATCCCAGTGGGGATCAAATTGATTCTAATTAATAGACTTGGGAATAGATGGGCACCTTGGCAGAGTTTGTGACTAATTTAAATTGTTCATCCTATTAGTTTGGCCATAAACTATGTGTGATTACAAAAGGATTTTGTGGACAACCGCCCTCCTGTTGCCACCTTCTTAATTACAATTTATGAATACTGTGCTACAGAGCTTATTTTGATTAATGTAGAGAATTCTGTTGTCTAATGCTGCCTGAACAAATGTCAGTGCTCAGCATAATGACAGTACAGCAGCGTTTGCAGGCACAAATGCAGCTCTGCTGAAATTGGTTGTGACTTAGCAATGTGACAGTGAGAGACATTTGGGTCTCAGCATGTAACTAATGGCAGCTGTACCTATGAGTACACTTAACCTCTTTAAATTATACATATTTGAGGTGTTATAAAAATAGTGCCTGGAAAGACTACGGGCTGTGATTGTCCTGTGCTCTGGCATATTTTTAGCCACAAAAGAGCCTATGTAAAGGTGAGGTTGCTGTTGGTGTGACCTGGCTCATACATTTCATCCCTTATCTAAATAAAACGACTTTTTAAAATGGGTGCAAGTGCAGCCAAGCACAACTTCTTGTTGGGTTGGTTTGCCTTCTCCCAGTCCCCACAGACACAGCTTGCACCAGCTGCACTGATGGGCAGCATTTGTCTCCTAGGCATGCCTCTGTCCCAGTAAGTCCTGGCTGCAGGCTGAGTTCCTATGGGTGCCAACTTGTATCAGAAAGTGAAAATTGCAGACGCTGAACAAAGCCTCACTTCAGTGTTTCCAGAAGCTTCACTGTACAGCAATTCCGTATTGTTAATCTGAAGTTAAGAAATCATGAGTTACTGCTTAAAAAAACCATGAGATCTTAAGTAATAAGAATTGTTTGTTCATCCTGTTTGCCCTCTGAATCACTGGGTACACCCAACTTACATTCTCAAGGTTTCCTTCATATCTGAGGAGTGGACAAACTTTGCAGCACTTCAAATGAAAGCAGAAATTCTTAGATAATCACTTAACTCTTGGTGCTGGACTCTAAGAGAAACTTCAGATATTACAGGATTTTAATTCATGTGAGTGGAAGGTGTTGTAAAGACATCTCACAGTTCATCTTTCCTTGCCCTTAAGAAGAAGGGATCAGCAAGAACAGAAAGCAGACAATCAGGTATTTTCCACGTGAAGATTAAATTCATGCTTGCCTTAGATCTGTCACTTTAATCCCCTTTCTAGTAGTAAACAGACACCTCATCTCTGCTCCGCACATGCACTGGGAGAGACCTGGCTGCTGTAGCTTGAAAAGGGAATTTGAAATCCCGAGATCAGCTTCTAGCTGCTTGAATTTAAGCACAAACTCCAATTCCCTGTGCCCTACCTCCTAAAAGAACTGACCAGTGAGAACAAAACCCAGCTTAAGGAGGTCGTGCTTCCAAGTAGAATATTAAAGACACCCAGCTGATACAAATGCTGCTTTCCCAAAGTGGTAATAGAGCAGGGCTGGCTCTCGCTGCAGCGAGCTGTCAGAGTGATGTAAGAACACTTGCAGGGCTCTTGGGAGGCACGGGAGTCCTGTCTCGCTGCAGCGAGACGTTTGATTCTGGTTTTGAGATATGCTGATTGTGCAATGCTGTAGAGCGTGCTCTGTGTTGCTTGCTCGCTGATGGTAATCCAGGCACTTTGGAGCTTATTGTCTGTGTTGTATTTATATTTGAGTGTGTGCTGTCTGGGAGCAGGGGGTTTGTCTCTTTACAAGCAGAACGCTTGGCCATCAAAGGGGTTTGTCAGGGTTTCATTTCCCTAGATGGCATCTAACCATTGCAAACTGCTCAGTGACACCCCCTGTGCTGTGAGGCCGTGACTGTGTGCATGCACACGAGTGTGTGTGGGTGTGTGTGTGTGTGGGTCCGTGGTTATCCTGCACTTTGCATCCTCACACCCTTGGGTTCAGCCGTGGGTCAGCCAGTCCTGCTGACATCACCACACTTGTTTACTGCTCACACAGAGGAAGTGCTGAGCTGATGGGTTTGACCACTGTCATTTCAGGCCAGTGTTCTTGCAAAATCAGAAATTTAAAGAGCATTTTGCTTCTATAAAGCAGTTCTAGTTTCTCTTCCTGTCTGAGTTAAGAGGGGGAAATAAAAAAGAGGAAATTCTTAATGGCTGAAATATTACAGGAACAATCACATCCAAAGGATGGAAACTTTCAGGGAGCAGTAACCCCTCGGTATGCCAGAGCCTGGTTTGTGGTTGCCTGCCCAGCCCCTCTCATTTAAATGTGCATTGTTGTAGTGGAGCTGCTTGGATCATTCTGGGTAGGAGTAATGGTCACACATCTTGTTTCTACATTTAAATGGCATTTTTAGCTAGAGCTGTGCTGGCTTTCCTATTTTATTCATGCAGGGTGACCACTCCTCATCTCTGCAGTGTGTTGAGGGAACTGGTACAGCCAGGGGAAGACCCTTGTAGCCAGTCTGCACCTCTTCTGGAGATGTGTTGTCTGGGGTTCGTAATCCTCTGGATGCCACCTACCTTCTGTGTCTCAATGGGCTGAGAGAGTTAAATATATCCTGATAACTGTCAGAGGAACAGATCTTAGAAATTCTGCCCTGTTGCATAGCAACAGTCATTAAAAAATAACATTTTGGAACATGCAGAAAAATATGGGAAACCACTTAAGCCTTTAAATATTGAAGCTTTCTCCTAAGCAGTATCCCATATTTCTTTGAATAAATACTAATATGAAAAGGCTCCTTCTGACAGTTTTTATATGGTTTTAAAATTGTAGCAATTCTTTTTTTTTTTCTTTGGAGGCAAAGGAGACTCATAGGGGAGCTTGCCTGGAGCTGCTGCTAGCATTCAGTTCATACATGGATTTAATGTAGGCATGCGAGTGCCAGTGCTAATCCAGGAGCCCCATGGGAGAAATGATGTTTGCAGTCGAGCTGTGTCATATTGGGTGCATGGCTGATCTGGAACACGTTTTGGGCCCTTCTGGAGGGGAGATCACAGTAAATCAACAAGAAACATTATTCATTCTTAGGTTTCCATGTCTGGTTTTGTTGTAAGCATTCGTCAAGTCTGATAACTTTAAATACTTTTCCTAGTCCTCCTTTTCAGTGATATTCTACAAGGACTGGGATTTGCTGTCCACCTGTCTTCTGGCTTTTAAACATTCCTCGTGGCTTTTCTTGCTCATCAGAGCTCCCAGTCCATTTACCATTTTGTCCACCTTATTTTCGGGTTCTGATAACGTGACAACAAAATGCAAAGTCCTCCTGACTGTAACGGGCCATGATGCCACATGACAGAACTACGTAACAATGTGGAGTCAACGTACCTCCAGTGCACGTGGCAGTGTTCAGATTACTGCCAAAGTCCAGAGCCAACCCAGCATCAGGAGGCTCATTGCTGCCTTTGGAGTATGGATGAAGTTGCATTATTTTTATAGAGATCATAGTGCAATTTTGTATATCCCCCAAAAGAGGTGCAGATGGAACACTATAATACGCAGTTTGAAGCAAAACTGAAGATGTTCTGAATTAAAGTTGACTTTTTGTACTCTCTAGCTTGGTAATAAGTGTAATTTGTACTCTTGTAAGCCAAAACAAGGAGCCTTGGAGTGCGGTTTCGTAGGTGATGCAGTGACCAACCCTCTCCACTAGAAGTTGAAGTATTTTGAGGTTTGATACTCTGTTATGGAAATAATTTCATAAACATAAAGGTAAACTCTTAAATAACCAGTTCTGCTGGCACCCAGTTCTTTAGTTCTTATTTTCCATACATTTGTGTTAGTTCTGATTTTCCTAATTTGCTAGTTAGGAGGTAGCAGACTTTTTAATCAGCTGTTGAGGGAACCAGGCAATTTTAGGAATGACATTCGCTCAGTCAGGAGGTGGAAATAATCCTGCATTGGATCCCAGTTCTTCACTGCACGCCCTTTACTTCTAACGCTTCCCTGCCATCTAAACTTCTGTTTTCTTTTAAACTTTACAAAAGCAAACACTCTCACTATTCAGTGTCAAGATAACTTTGTCCTGGTAAATGGTTAACTATATTACGTGCACATTGAACCTGCCGTGTGTTAAGAATTCTTTACTCGGAGAGGCATGTGCAATAAGTGAAAATAATCATGCAGAATTTGGGGAGGAAGGCATGTAAACAGCGGACCATAGCATTTTTGTCAAGCAGGTCCAGTCATTTCTTTTTCCTTAGCAATGTTATTTATGGACATCCTATCCCCTCATCCTGTCTGCTGTCCTTGCAGTACAAAAGGGCTTTCTGCACCTGCGGATTTACCCTCCCCACAATTTCCTGAGATCTCTGTGGACGTTTTTATATGAGTGTGGATTATGGGGATGGCATGCCAAGAGGCTGGAGGCGGCAGCACGTGGGTTATTTTTGCAGGATGGAGCACTGTGTTTCTGTTGTAGCTATCTGCGAAGCCATCCCTTGAACACATAACTTCCCAAAACTTGCCCCTCTCCCCAGCCCCAGAAATGCCACTTTTCCTGCTTTGCAGCCAGCGGGTTTTATTGCTGGATATTTCTTTGTGTGCTTTGGTTCCCTGGAGCAGGGGCCGGTTCTAACACATGGTGCGGCAGACATTCACCATTAAAAATCTGTCCTTTTCCCCCACAAATGCCTCCATGAACCTTTGCAGGGTGACAGCTTGTGGCCACTTGGTGCTTTTGTTGGAACGTGCACTCCGTTTGACCCTGTCCCAGTGTTAATAGGATTGTAAAGGCTGACTCCTGCGTGACCTCTTCTTGCAAACAACCCTAACCCTTCCCCTTCCTCAACTGCTCTCTACAACAGAGCTGAGAAGTGTTGCTCCCAAGGCAGTCTGGAGTCGCGGTTTGTGTTGCAGACGAAAGCAATTGGAAAAAAAAAAACTGGAAAAAAGTCAGCGTGGGACCACCTGTCCTTAAATAGTCCTGGCTGTGAGAACAGTAGGCATTTGTTCACTTCTTTAGGGGAGCTGGTCTTAAATGCCTGTTTGCAGACAGAATATGGAAAGTTTGTTTTCCAAGGAAGGCCCCTGTTGAACAGGAGACAGGTGTTTACATATTTTCAGTGACATTTTAGGTGCTGTTTTGCTTCCTGCAGAGGAAGGAAGAGTGGTGACTGGGTTACAATTGGAATTGACTTTGGTTTAGGGAAATAATGTTAATTCCATTGAGTGCTAAGTCAAAATACAAAGTAATAAAAGCTCCAACTTGAGACTAAAGGAATTGGTATTCACTTTTTTTATGCTCCTTCTGAGGTTTCTGTAGACCAAACTTTTATCCTTGTTACTGTGTGTTGCTCCTGGCCCTAACTCAAAGCAGCTTATAACAAGGTCTGTGTTCCGTGTTTATCATGGTGGCAGGGCTAAATTAAATTCTTATCATCTGATGTCTTTACAACCTCTAAATACTACCGTAGAAAAGCTTGTGTGTAAAATAGGTAAATGGGCTTACTCTTTTGATTTCCCTATGCCTACCTGCAATCCTTCTCATTCCAGTCCCTTGCAGCTTTGATATTTGCTTTGCGCTGTGGGAATTGAGAAAATTTTGCGACTGGCCTGCTTTGTTTGCTTATTTTTATACAAGTGTCACTAAGGAGCTGGGTTAAGTATTTTGACCTACTTTAGGCATCAAAAGGTTCTTTTTTTCCTTTCTAAAGCGAAGATTGGCTTTTCCCACTGAATGGCCACACCTTTCACTCTTGCAGTAATCTGTCTTTAGCATGCCTCTCCCATGGAGGACTCCTGAAACAACTTGTCTGGCTTTGCCTTGGGGGCAAGACGGGAGGGGGTGGAGGAGAAACCCATTTGCCATTGACAAGCAAAAAACAGGAACGCTTTTAGGCTGCAGGATTTAGCCTCCTGTTCTCATGATGGGCAGAATTTTGCCAGCATTATGGGACGCACTGGAATGCATGTCTTCAGAGGGCCAAAGTGAGTTAGTCCTACCAGGCTTTGTAAATATGTGGGATAAGACTGGCATACTTGGGTGGATTATCTACACTTCGGACAACCTAAAAGTACACAGGAGCTGTCAGCACTGGGCGCAGAAGGGCTTTCTCTGTTTGAACAAAGGTCTGTGCAATTACAGATACCGACTCAAACAGAGCAACTTTTGTTTTGCTGGGCTAGGAAGGAGGTTGAAAGGGAGTAAAATGTGTCGACCTACCAAATACTTCCCATCTCTACAGATCTGTGGCAAGGAGTTGTGGTTGATTTGTGGAGGCGGCAGCGATGAGATCAGGCAGGAAGGGCACAGCAACACTTTCATCTTTCAGTGTCTGCAAGTTGATACGGGCAGTTGCTTTCTGAATCATGAAATGGCGAAACTTTTGGGTTGGAAGCGATATCTCCTAATCGCTGTGCATGTTGTGTTGGAAAGGACCAGCAGGGAACAATCCTGCACTGAAATGCAGCCCAGATAACCCAGAGCATCAAGAAGTGGCACATGTTTGGGCTCAGAAAAGCTTTTGTTGTGGGACACCTTCCAGTTCTGGTGCAAAGGCCAGCACAGCAGTCTGCTGGAGCGCGGTGCCAACTTAATGGAAGGTGTAAAGGAGCACTGCTCCTTTGCTGTTCTTGACTTATTCTGGCAATAAGGTTGGACCAAACCAGTGAAATAGCCTTGTGAATGAGGTAAAACTAACCTCATCTCCTGTACTAATCGCATACTGGAGGCTCTGAGAGCGTAGGTCATGTGAGCACATTGTGGCTGACAGTAGCTTCAATCCAGACCCGTTTATATCAATGAGTGGCTTTATCTGCTTCTGCTGAGGGCATAACTCACACTGGGGGGAAAGGAAGGATTCCAACCTGGAGCCAGGTCAGGGCTGTGGGCACACAGCCAGCATCTGCCTGTACTGAAAGGTCCAACAGCAGCCAGGCCCTTCCCTCTGGCTGCCCCCTGACCTCGGGGCATGTCTCATTAGCAGATTAAGCCTGGAGTTAAACGAGGCCTCTGGGAGAGCAGGGGCAGTGCCTGCCCGGCCTGCTGCTCTGCTCTGGCTGGAATGATTTTTCCAAGGCCAGATAAGGAGCTCTCTGACTTGCCAGAGGGGAGAAGATAAAGAGATAAGGTTTGTTTTGCAAAATCTACTCCTGAATAAATCTGGGGAAAATCTGCAGCAAGCTGTGATGTCACAGCCACAGCTCCTCCAAAGGTTCAGTTCCCCATCCCCATAACTCCATGACTCTGTGCCTGGTGTGGGAAGCCCCTCCCGTGCCAGCAGCCGCGGGCCATTGCCTTCACACCCCACCTGCTGCCGGGCCGTGGCCCCGGGGTCAGCGCGAGGTAAGAGCCGGGCCGCAGCGGGGATCCGCCGCCTCGCTGGGCCGCTGCCCTGCCCAATTTTCTGGTCAGTAACTCTGTGAAAGGAGAGCGTGTCCTGTGCGGCAGGGAGGGCGGTGGGATGAAGAACTGGTAGCTGGGTTCCTTCCAGGATGGAAAACTGTCCAAAACATCCCCAAGACAGATTGCACCCTCCTCTGCCCACCGTTACGTTGCCGTGAATGGGTGGCAGTGCACTGCCTGACAGGCTGCGTGACCAGCAGTGCTCTCCTCTCTCCTTTATTCCTCTGTGCTTTTCTCTGTCCCAGACAGGGACTGCTGTGTCTGTAAGAGTCATTCTCTCCAGGGCTAAGCTGGGACCTGCTCATTGCCAATTTAGAATTAAAAAGGAACAGGGATGCAGACTGAACTCAGACCCATGCCCAAATTTCACCATTTCCTAAACTGCACGTCCACACTCCTTACAAATGCAGAGCCCTCAAGTCCTACCTGTCTGGTCGAGTGGCTCAGTGAGCATGGTACAAACAACACAACCCTGTGAGTGCCCAAGAGCAAATGGACAAACTGCAGAAGGAGGTGAGGTCTGGAGAGCAGAGGACTGAGGAGCAGGTTGGTAGGAAATCCCCTCAGGAGGCCCCAGAAGAACAGTGGTGAAGCTGTGGCTGGGCAAAGCTCTGTGAGGGGAGAGCTGGGAGGAACAGAAGCCTCAGCTCTCAGCACAGCCCCTGGAAGCCTTCTCTCTACACAGCCTGGTGTTCCAGGAGGCTGCGGTGAAGCCTGTGCCAATTTAATTTGGCCAGATGTCAGAAAGAAATTGAAAGTCTCATATGATCATGTAGGAGCATTCAATCTTGATTTTGGACCAAGAGCATGCTGTATTGAGTTTTGAGTTTCATACATCTGTAAGGAGTAGCAGAAATGATGGCTGGAAAGCTCACATCCCACTGTGTCGTTAGGGAACTTTCGCCTCTCGCAGAAGAATGGTCTTTTATTTACTGCTTTTCTCTTATGCAGGCTGAAGCCTTCACCTGAGTGTGAACAGTATCAAGGACGTGAAAACTTCCCATGGAAAAAAAATCAGTACTGAAGTTAATGCTGTCAGCAGGATAACCAGCAAATTGTCTTCCCCAGATGGCCCAGATTTTAATGGGGTCACCTTGCAAGGCTTGCCTGTAGGATATTAAAGATCCCAAAGTAACTGTTGGGGCATAAAAAATGTTATGTCCAAGAGTTGCATCACAGACAGATGTTCCTTTGACAGGTCATCCTCTGCTTAACTGCTCTTCCATGTATATTTCCTGGCACTCAATGAATCAGTGGCAGCTCTGGGGAATAGGGCCCATATGGATGTCTGAAACAGATGAAAGTGAGGAGTGAGGGATCTACTTTTTGTTTTGCAATAGCTCTGTGAAAGCCTAGAGTGCTCATGTGAGGTCCATTTCTTGCCTTATTTATTCCCCATGCCCGATACCTTATTACTGTCTCCCCTTCCTGTCCTACCTCCCATCTCTCTCCACCCTGTCAGCTGGTTCTGCAGTGTCTGTGCTTACCTGATGCCGTCCTGCTGGGAGGCTGAGCTGCACACCGGTGCAAACGCTGCACCTCAAATGCCTACGTTGATCCTTATGTTGACAGTTTGTAGTGTTTCTCCTTCCCTTTCCAAGAAGATGTAGGTTGTGAAAGAGAGCAAGTAACTATGTACCCTTACAGTTGAACGATATTTTGTAAATATTTCCTAGAAGCCTGTGAAATTTCTCACTTGTGCTTGATTTCCCTTGAAGTCTGCAGAGTAGGCTCAGGAAGTATCAGCCAGTCCAGCTCTCTCAGTTCAGGAACACGTAACTAATCTTCAAATTTACAAGCTTTGTGTAGACGCCAAAGCCTGGTGACCAGTGGTGATTTGCTGAGGCTTTCAAAGACAAGCTGATACACAGACCACATTTTTCATATGCTTTCTTATAGCTTTTAAGTCTGAACGCAGCTTT
Source organism: Penelope pileata (assembly GCA_013396635.1). Classification (NCBI taxonomy): domain Eukaryota; kingdom Metazoa; phylum Chordata; class Aves; order Galliformes; family Cracidae; genus Penelope; species Penelope pileata. Next base: position 51,826 of record WBMW01001790.1, read on the forward strand.
CTCCTTTAAAATGAGATCCTCTGAGATGAGATTTCCCATGAAATGGCTCTGGCGTACTCATACTCACTCTGGTGTTTCTGGTTAGCCAATTCATCAGTCCTTTGGTGGTTCTGAGAGTAGAAGGCTCTCAGTCTGCGTGTGCATGTTTACAGATGCACCACTGATTTATAAATGGGATTAATTGTAAGTTTAACACATTTAGAAAATGGAATGAGGACCCAGGTACTTCTGAGCTTTACTCGTGCTCAGTTGCACTGGAAGAGCTCTTTGACCCTGCTAGAGATTAGTTTTACTACCAGTTACGAGATGGGCTTAAGTAGTCCTTAAAAATAAGCGTGCTAAAGCTTTCTGCAAGGGATTTGTTGTGAGGAGGGAGTACCACAGGTCCTAATTTGTTACATTTATCCTGCTGTTATTAATTTGAGGGATTGAGTTATAAGCAGTGGTGTAATTTAGAATTTCTTTCCCTGTTCTTTCTTCTTCTGAAAAACTTGAAGATTATTAAATCTTTAAAGTCTAAGTGTGCTTATTTTTAACCGTAAAAAAATGAATATAAGTTAGGTTCATACTCCATACCCAGTGATAGGGGAAACAACTGTAATCCTGGATCAGAGGCGATAAGCCCACTGCTTGGAAATAGCATCATTCGGAGAGCAACAAAACTGTTTCCATTTTTGAGGCCCATTTTCCCAATCCCCTGATTAGAGTAAACCTGCATTTGATTATGTGAATGTCTTCATTTATTTTTTTGATACTAAATAGTAATTTTGCATTATGAATGCAACCTACTGTGGAAAAACCTGTGTTATCTTGAACTGCAGTTGTGAGCAGTAACAATCTTTTGGTCTTTCTCTTTTGGATCTTGCTGTTCAAATCACAGAGCAGACAGATGATTTCAGTAACGTGTTCCATTCAGTAATATATTTCTTGCAGAATGACAAGTGACCAACCAACCATTCATTCATAACAAGAAGAATACAGAGGAGACTGCAGCTTGAAGAGCAAAAAGTTTAAATTGATTCATATGTAGATGTCTTAGGTAACGGAGATGGAATTATATTATTTTCCAGTTTATAAGAAAGAGAAAATAGCATTACATATAGTTAGAAAAAAATAATTCAGTTAAATCTGTTTAGCTGCAGGCTAGTGGTTGAAAGATAGTGGTGGAAGCACCATTTCGTATTTCAGACTAACCTTGTTGCCTCGCTAGGAAAAATCATAGTTAACGAAGCCAGTTAATGAACCTGGTAACATCTCAGGTATTTCTAGCTTCCATGATGGTGTAAAAACGCAGAGAGTGTGCTGGTTATGTCTTCACTATATATCAAATCTGTGCTATACAACTTGTGTTTTGTTTCCATGGATATCCAGTATTGTTCTTTATACAGGAAGTATTGTATCAGTTTCACTGTGTTTGTTAACTGGGAGTGGCAAATTAAATCTTACTTGTATTAGCAGCAAATTAAACTAATGGTTGAAATCTCTCACTTTAAACGTCTGTATTAGGATGAAACTGACTCGAAGTGCAGCTAGGAATCCAGCCTGCAAACAGTCAGCATTGTGGATTGTTACTGATGATAAGCTGGAAAAAAATTGTTTTACTGCATTCATCAAGTGTTCCGTATATTTGTTCTGTTAAGCTAAATATCTGATTTTTTTGTTGTAGCTTGTGTGGCTGTTAAAGAACCTGTAAGCAGAGTATCAACAGTGGGATCCAGCTGCTACCAACACACTGAAGTCCTATCTCCATGTACTATAAAATCATTTTAGTGTTAAGGGAAATAGTGCAACAGGGCTGGCAGTGAAAACACATCAAAGATGTTCATCAAAATGTTGAAGTTGAAATCATGTTCTAATTATTTTAGATCTGAAGCAGAAGAACTTTGGCTCTAACAAAAGCTTTTTGCTGCAGATCATCCTGTGGGGTCGAACTGAGAAGTGCCTGAAGGAGACCACAGAGGAAATCAGAATGATGGGGACAGAATGCCATTATTTCATCTGTGATGTTGGAAACAGAGAGGAGGTCTATCGGCAAGCCAAAGCTGTGCGGGAGAAGGTTAGTGTGTGTGCAGAGGGAGAGGGTTTGTAGGCAGAATTGAGTAATTCTTCATCTTTGAGGGATAAGGCTGTACTGGAAAAAACAAAGCTGCCCACCCAGATTATGTCATACAAAGCTTTAAGTGATCCAGAATATCACTTCAATACCCCCAGGCAAGAGTGCCCAAAGCTATGAAAATAAAAATGTGTTCTGGCAATAAGTCAGATACAATAGTGACTGCTGATCTGTGAGGAGAGAGATTAGCTGTAACAAGCTGTTTGCTCCTTTGCAGGTGGGTGATATCACCATCCTAGTGAACAACGCTGCTGTGGTCCATGGTAAAAGCCTGATGGACAGCGATGATGATGCACTGCTCAAATCACAGCATATAAACACCCTGGGACAGTTCTGGGTAAGATAAGTTCTCGTACCTCGTGTGTTCAGACCTGGGAACGAGAGTGATGGATAACAGCCAGTAAACTTGTGGCTGTTACTAGATCTTTCTGTATGATACTTGGTAAAATCAGTCTGATGTGGGAAAGGTAAAGAAAACACAATGCAAGGGGCAAAAGCCAGAAGAAAGAAGTAGAAAAAAAATGCAACTTGACAGATTCTCTCAATTGAATTTCAGTTACTTCTAAAATGTCATATTAAAAGCTTCCAATAGCAACAAAGCACTTGATGCTCTTGTATCCCCATTCTGTGATTTCCAGCAAAACCATGTGATGTCTTTTGAGAAAACTTGAGCTCACAGAGGAGAGTTTTCTGTACAGTGATGTGTATGGAACATGAGCGTGAGACTGCACTGCTTGGGGAAAGAAACTCATTCCATTTTGAATTAGATAACGGTAATAAAAATGAGCTTCTTGTGAATTCATCCCTTTGCTGAATGAAGACTTTATCCTCTACAAGAAGTTCTTAACATACAAAGCATTCCGTTTGTATGTACTAGGAAAGATGCAGGGTTTTTTTTTTCTCCTCAAGCTTTGCCTGTTTGAAAGTTTTCAGAGAGTGGGAGGCACTGAAAAGTTTTCAGGAGTGGAGGCACTCCTCCACTCCTTTCCTGGCTTAAGGCAGCACAGTTTGGCTTGTTGTCTCTGTGTTACCTTGTATTTTTTCAGTAACTATTGTTTTTGTTGTATCTCTGCTGAGCAAACCCTTTCTTCCCCACCCCCCTCTGTTCTTCAGACCACCAAGGCATTCCTGCCAAGGATGCTGGAGCTGCAGAATGGACACATTGTTTGCTTGAACTCTGTCCTGGCCTTGTCAGCCATCCCCGGTGCCATTGACTATTGCACCTCCAAAGCTTCGTCGTTTGCCTTTATGGAGAGCCTGACCTTGGGGCTGCTAGACTGTCCTGGGGTGAATGCCACAACAGTCCTGCCCTTCCACACGAGCACAGAGATGTTTCAGGGCATGAGAATCAGGTCAGTCCAGGGGAACTAGAATAAAGCATCTCATTTTAAATGAATCATCAGAATACACTCCTAATTAATGCTTCATTTCGTTAAGAGAATTTGATGTCTCATTTGGCTGCCTGGGAACAGAGGGTCACTCTAGGCCGCCTGGGACTCATCAGACTGGTTCCCTCACATTGCTGGCATATGTGTGCAGCCTGCCTGTGCTGTGTGAGGCAGCTCCTTCTACAGAGAAATCTGAAAGCTATTTTCCCCTGGGTGCACTGGACCATTTGCAGCCACTAGAGAGGGAGGGGAGGCAATCTGAAAATTGAGGCCATTTAAAAAGGAGCAGTCTACAAATTACTTGAGAATTAACAGTACAAATTCCTTCTTTATCCGTTGATGTACTTAATTCTTTCCCACTAAAGGGAATGAAATCCATTTACTGAAGTAGAAAACTAATGGCTGACCAAGTTAATCTTTTACAATCAACAAAATAACCTCATGGTCAAGGAAATATGCAGTGTCAAGCCATTGTTGGAGCCAGGAGAAGCCTTGTATTTGATATTAAAAACAATGGGGAAAAACATTTGTCTTTCACCTGTCAAGAACCTGAATCAAGCAAAGAGCAGCAGAGAGGGAGAGGAAGAACACTGACACCAAAAAGACAGTGTTTTGGCATTGGTTTGCAGACAACTTAAGAAAAATCCATGAATCAGGGTCCTGAATACTCTCTGCCACTTGATCCAATGGGCACACTCCCTAACCATTGAGCTAACACTCAGTGGTACTGGTTGGAACTGGGCTTCATATTCCCTTTCTGCTCCTTCCAGCCAGCTTTGGGGCACACCTGCATGCCAGTAGCCAATGATTACTTAGTCAGCAACAGAACTTGGGCAGTGATTTTTAAAGAAGTTTGGTTAACAAATAATTATTTTATTTTTCACTTTATTTATTCAGGTTCCCTAATCTTTTTCCTCCTCTCAAGCCAGAGACTGTGGCTAGGAGGACAGTGGAAGCTGTGCAGATGAACCAAGCCTTCCTGCTCCTTCCATGGACAATGCATGTTCTGGTCATCCTAAAAAGGTATGTATTTCCCAAGCTCAGGAAGAGCCTGGCTAGGTAGGCAAAACTGACTTACAGTCCTGCTCTGTCTTGACACCAAGGCAAAGCTCAGTTTGACTGTTACCTGGTAGCTGGGTTCAGACCAATTAATCCCTTCCCAGGAGAGTGACAGAAGCAAAAGAGGGAAAGCTTTCTGAGGTTCCCTGAGCAGATTTGTTAATTTTTTTTTCCCCTAAGTATACCTCCTTTATGAAATCAGTTTTACTCCCAGAATTCTGTTTCCTGAGGTCTAAGCTGCTATCTGGGAGATTCCTTAACAGCTAACATATGCATCTAGCTGATCTTGATTTAGTAAGCCACTCTTTGCACTCTGTGCTTTATATTGTAAAGGGTTTCTATGCAATAAACTGCGTGCATCGCAGCTGTATTTAGAGAACACTGTTAAAGCTGTGGAGCTCACAAAAATATTTTTGTGTATGATTAGGACTGGAATCTTAAAGTGCAAAAGGAAAGAAAGTCATGACTTGATGTCCTGAACCAACTGAATAGAAAGGAACACTTAAAATTGTGCTTCCATGCAAATCTGCACCTAAGCCTTTGGAAAACCTACTTCAGTTGGGAACTGAAACAAGGCCATGAGATTTCTATGGAAAATAGTTGTAATACTGCATGTCAAATGAGAGAAAAATATATAGTATTTACACCTCCTGTTATTAGAATAGTTAGGCAAACTAAAAGGTTTGTCTGGTCTGCTTATTTTCTTTCTGCTTTTCCTGCAGCATTCTCCCTCAGGCAGCACTTGAAGAAATCCACAAGTTTTCTGGGACCTACACCTGCATGAACACTTTTAAAGGACGAACATAGACCTGGTGGTGGAAGGACTGTGAAACCAGCACAAGCATGAAAATCCTGACAAGACTGTGAATCAGCAGTCTTGGCTTGTAGCCTGTTCATGTGACTTGTGCTGCTTTGAGGCAACACATTTCTTGCAGGTCATATCCATAGTAACATGACCTTTGCACAGGATTGAATGACTAGACTATGGACCCTTGGAAAGAAAAACAAAAAGTGTGAAATGTTTATATGATGTTAAATTCTTTAGGGCTCAATCGTTAAATCTACTCATAGTTTTAAGATGTAATTTTTGTTTTCAAAGAGTCTGTAGGCTGTCTCAGCTGAGGCAGCACATCGCACCCCAGGCTTTATCCACTCTCTTCAGAGGAGCTGCAATTGCAAACTGATACTGATTACACATCAGTTTTTTGAATGGGAAATTTCAGAAATCAAGAACTACAAGTTACAGACGTTTAATGGAAGCTTCCTTCCCTTCCTTTGCTTTACACATGCTGATGAAGCTGTTCCCAGGTCCTGTCAGGGAAGGAGCAATCTGTGGAGCAAACTGCTGTTTTCTTCAAGGCTACCCAGGCCTTTTCTCTACAAGGACTGTTCTGTGCCCAGGAAAGCTGTCTTACTGCACCTGTGAAGGCTGGAGGGGGATGCTCCCTCAGAAGAGCATACAGTTTGAATAGTGGAAGATGCCTTCTGTCATGTATGAAATGTGTCTTTCTGAATTTCGTTGTTCATTTATGATAAAATATATTTTTAGCATTAATTCCAGGTTGTGACACGTAGGCAGCATCAGACTGGGGGTGAACTGAGTCTAGAACCTGCTTGTACAAACACATTCAGTGACATGATCCATACAGAGTAAAGTCTGTTGTATCAATCTGCACAATGAAATAAGTGGAATAATTCTCTGAGAATAGAAGAGACGGTACTGTAATGCTCTTGAAATGTGAAATTTGGAAGCACAGTTAGCAAAGCCCTGATTAAATGCACATTGAATTCAACTGGGAATATACCCATTGTTTTTTAGGGACGTTGGATCAGGCACTGATCAGCCAGAAGTGATAAATGCTGCTTGGACTGAAATGCCAGACGCAGCTAGACATTATTTATTTTTGTAATGATAGACTCTCTTTGACAGCCTAGTAAGAGCCACGCTGCATTCCAGGGCCAGATGCAACTACGCCTAGGCATAGTCATGTAGTTGAAACATTGAAACACTGCTAAAAGAGAAATTAATATAAACGTGGTGCAGGAAAGTAGCAAGCCTGCCTGGAGAACACCTGAATGAAGTGCCTCAAGGAAAGCCATGTGGTTAAAGTAAAGGAGTAATGTTAGGGCTCCTGGCTTGAATTTTGACCTGTTTTCATAGATGTTCTACATGACCTGGGCCAAGCTGCATCATCTCCAGGTGCACCCTGACCTGCAAGACAAATATCTGTAGTATTTCCCTACCTCAAAAGTTGTGAATTTTACTATCTTGTCTGTCAAATGTTCAACAAATTCAAAAGAAACCACGCTATAGAAAGGAGAAGGGGTATTTGTCTGTAAACCAAAAGGGTGAAAAAGAAGAAAAAGAAAAAAAAAATCAACAAAGGCTGAAATTAGTAATTCTGTGCAGAGATCTGAGTTACAGCAGAAAAGCTGTGAGCTGCTTTTGAGATCTTCCTTTTGATCTGCCCTTTAGAATGGAGACTAACTGCTTAGGAGGAGCAATGCTGTGAACGTGGTCCCTGCTGGAAATCAGTAGCTGTGCCTCTCCTTGAGCAGTTCAAGAGGAAGATATTGCAGAAGTGCCATTGATGCAAACCCCTTTGCTTGCACAGATATTTTGAGTTCTCCTGTCAGCGCTTTCCTTCTGGGTGCAGAACGTATCGGCTGTAGCACTGTGCCAGCTTTGACAAGGTTTCTTACAAGGGAGGGTTTTTTAAATTCCTAAATGTCTGAGGCTCTCTGGAGAGGATGAAAAGAAACTTTGATCTCTGTGATTTTGATGCCCTCCCTAATAGATGCTTTCAGCTTTATTTTTTGTCGGTTTTTGAGAGGAAACCTAATTCATTGAAAACACAGCTGCAATGGGGGGAGAACTCTTCCAGGAACATTAGAGGTACGCACTTACCGAGGAACACTTGGGAAGGGATAATTCCTCCCCTTATGCACTCTCATCCGTTCTATTTTCTCAGTATCCGCAGTCAGGCATGCCAGGCTTGTAGATGCAAAAGGAAACAGAGTTGGTGAAATGAGGCACCTCGCACGTCCTCCTTAAACCAAGCCTTTGTGCTGACGTTCTGTTCATTAATGACATCCTAATGCAAAAGCGAGGTGAACTCATCCCCCAGTCCTCTCCCTTAGATGCATCTGCTCTTTTCTTGCACCACACAAAAAACGTTTCCTATCTTCAGAGGTTGTCTTACATGCTAAGTGCTGTTGATTTCTTGCTAATGAATATAAACAAGTCAGAATGTGGCAGGGGCTCTCATAATCTCACTCTTCACACACAGACGCGCTCACGCTTCCCTCTCTCTTTCCCTCAGGGTCTCTGGGCGGACAGCAGGTCAAATAGCAGTCACAGTGGGGGAGAGCGGTGCAGCAAACAGAAAATAATGAGGAAAACATTGACTTTGCAGATAGTAAGGAAGAGTTGGGTAATAGAGTTTCTTCACTTGTGAGTGTTGCAAGATACAATGCTCTGTGCACAGTGAGTGACTTGCAAGGTTGGATGGATACATATGAAGATTTTTTTTAAAAAAGAAAGGCTCCCCTGGAATGCCTGCTGAGGTCTGCTTTCCCTTTGTACATAAGGTTGGTATTGGGTAATCTTGAAGTGCTGCAAATGTGGACAAGCTCTGCAGAAGCCTAAGGCCTTCTCAAAGGAATTTCCGCCCTTTGACTTATTTTAATTTTGGTTTTCTGCTCTCCCCACCGCCTCCTGCTTTCCGCTCCACCAGACTTTTTTTTTCTTTCTGTATTCTGGTGTCATTACAGCACTTTTCAGTGCCACCATCTTGAAGCCAGATGTCACACAAAGGGTCTGGACTAAATCTAAATCAGGGTCTGTATTTATTGTCCCGCTAGAGGAATCAAGGTGAAGCTGTAAGAGCAGGGCACAGACGTTTCATAGGAAATTAGGTAAGCTCTTCAGGTTTTACTTGCTCCAACCTCTGAAGAAGTAGGCCTTTACTATAGCTTTTCTGTGGGAGGTTGCTGCTGTTTTAAAGTTGGAATGATAAAGAAATGTTAACCATTGTGGGACATTTGTTGTCCTGACATGAAAAGACCCTGTATTTAAATCTCCCTGCATTGAAATTCTAACTATTTTCAGTTCCAGGCGATTTCTGAGGCTGATGCTTGTACCAAGGAATTTTCATAATTAGCAAGTCAGAGTAGGGAGAGAGAGGGAAGGACTGGAAGGAGTGGTCTGTAAGTAAATCTGATTTCTCCTCTTCAATATTTGATTTCTGTGTTTTGTTTTTGATGGGAAAAAAAATCTAATTCCTCGGTGAACTTTAAAAAGGTCCTTCCTGCTGTTTGACGAATTTTAGGAGGATGAAGAACAGAGTGAGCCCTGAAAGTGGGAAATCCATCTACCCATCCATTCTTCTATCAAGGTTAAGAAGTGTCAGAGTCCATCCCAATAGTTCTTCTAGAATCACAGAAAGTGCCCGGGCAAGTGATTCTACTGTTTGCAAAGAGAAACTTGTTGTACTTTTATGTAACGTGTTAATTAGTGTGGGTGGGTATGACCAGATCTAGTCTTGCAAGCCTTTTAGGCAACTCCCTGAACACTCCCACCTTCAGATCTTAGCAGAGAGCATTGCACTTGCCAAATCTCATAAAAACCCACTAACAGGCTCGGTGCAGGCACAGGGTAAGTGGGTGTGTTTATTTCAAAGAGAACACATCTGTTTGTAGCAGACAGGAGTTCAGCCTAGTGTTTTCCTCTAGCTGACATTCAACTGCTGAGAAAAGAACAAGGAGTGACCTAGGATCTTCTATTTTTCTTTTATTCACGTGGCTTTAAGAAGCTAAATCCGGGGGATGGCTGCTTTTTTTGACAACCCTTCTTCATGTGTTTTTGGGATAAAGCAAGCTTAATTCAAATGTTCCTTACACGTTTTTCACCAGAAAAACAACAACCCTGAGAAACTCAGTAATTCTGCATCGTCTTTGCAGCTCTCACCTTCCTGGTGCTGAGATCCTGCAGCCTGCTGAAGTCTGGAGACAGCACACCCTGTCAGGCACGAGCAGTAGCCTCTGGTGACCTGAACCCTCTTTGCTGGGTGCTCTTCTGAAGGAGATCGGCCTTTGGAGTTGTAAATAGTGGCAGGCACTTCTCAGAGATTTCAGCAACTCAGAGAAAGACATGAAGAAAACCAGGACTTTACCTTGTCCCCTACTGCTTTTCTCTTACCCAGTGTGTCCTGTGGGAAGTTGACAGTTTCAACAGAAATGACCCTTTCTGTATTCCTGGGGAGAGTCAGAGCAGCAAGGCAACATTTCAGAGAGCCCTGACTGTGTTCTAATGGGGCTCAAGTACCCCATCCTGGGGGCTGGAGATGGAAGACACGGGACACTGCTGTTGCCAGCTTCACAGAATAGGGAGAGTTGTGCCTGCTCCTGTTCTCCTTTCTTGAAGCATGCACCCTCTTGTTGCTGTAACAGATCCCCCACGCTGAGGCGTCAGCAGGAGCACGCACTGATCTGGCCTGTGTGGACTGGGTACAACTGAAAAGAGCAGACCTCTGAGGGACGATTTATGGCTTCACACCTTCCCAAAGAGTCTGGGCTTATTAGTTCCTTATGTTAACACATGGCCCATGTCTGAGTTTAAAGTAAGGAGGCTGTGCTAGTGCTGTCGTAAGAATAGTCAGAGCCCATTCCTGTTCTTCTGAAAAAGAGTTCTGAGCAGAAACATAACTATATATTGCACACCTGCTCATCTTTGCTATGGGCATCACAACATTAAAGTAGAAAAAGTCAAGGCAAACGTATATGCTGATTTTTCTGCATAAATCTACAAAAGAACAGTTCTTCCTTAAATGGAGGAATGAAACTGATTTCAGCTCGAGGGTGACCAAAGAGCAATTATATGGAAAAAAAAAAAAACAACCAGAGGATAGATACAATCTTAGGTGGAGTGCAGAGGCTCTAAACAGCCAGAGGCAAGACTCTGCCTTTTATTTCTGGAGTTATATAATAATGGGGGCATTGTGATTGCCATCCAAATACAAAGTCTATACAAGAAATGTGTTGTTACTTCTGTTTACTCCTGTGGGTCACCGTGCCCTAAAAAACAGTCTGTTCACTTTGCATCTTGCTAGTTCCAAACATTCCCAATACTCCAGTTACCATTTGCTGTCTCTTGTTTTATTTTTCTGAGGGAGGCAAAGCAACCCACATATGTAAAAACAAGGAAGAGTCATTTTGACTCACTACTCATTTTTTTCTAGCCAGCTGCATAGGTCATCTGTCATGCTTAAGTATTGCCAGGACACGTGTTCCTCCGGGTTGTGCTGCCCTGGTAGTACTAAGTAGATGTGGCATTGGGCATTGTGAATATATGAAATGAAATTGATCTTCCCTTTTTAGTGTTAGGCACTTTGCAGCATAGCCACCAACTGCTTTGAGTGTTGCTATTGAGGACACCCGGATATACCTTCTCAGCACAATACAATATTAACATTAGGTGTAAGAAAAGGAGGCAATTCTTTGCTATCTTTTCCAGGAAAGTCAACATCAGTGTCTTTATGCAGAGAGGAGACTTGAAATTAACAGAGTATGGTTTCTGGTGCACTGTGGCTATATGAAAAATGCTGTCATATGGAATTAGGGTTTATAACAATAAGGACTCATCTCAGAAGAATGTTAACAGAAGATGGAAATGGCTGTAATGGAAAACAAGTGATGTCAGAACACACAATTCCTCTTCCTCAAGCCTGCTGGGAATGCTGATTTCATGCAGACATGCTATAGCCCAGTCAGCTCACTGGGGACTTGCATTGCCATTATACCCCCTGCAGCTTTGCCTGTTGCAAGTAATAGCAGAGGTGACAAGCTCATTGTCTCTGCTCTCTCAGCTCTCAGCTGCTGAGAGAAGAAAAATAAAAGCTTTTTTTTTTTTTTTTTTTTTTTTTTTTTTTTTTTTTTTCTATAAAAAAAAAAAACAATTTTGTNTTGCATCAGAGAACAAAGCAACTCTTGGGTTCAGTGTCAGCCTGAGATAATGGAGGAAACTTTCTCAGGTACCAGAAAGAGAAGTCAGCATTTCCTTGCTGATTCCTTGAGGTGCCAGGCCACGTTGCCCTCTGTGAAAGATAAAGTGGGAAGAATATGATCGACTGAAATCAGCGATAGGCTTAAACTCAATCACAAATCAATTTGTAAGCTATTGCATGGCTTTTTTTTTTTTTTTCCTCTCCTCGGTGACAAAATCCCCTGTGCTGTCTGCTGTCTTCTGGACTCCCATCAGAGCAATGAAGTCATGGAGAATACTTGTAGAGCTGGACAGTAATTTGCTGCTGTTCTAAGGGCAATACTAAAGAGAGCAGAGAGATTGGCACCAGCTAGCAATACTGTATGTACTTTGGTGTCTGAACAGTCTGTAACATTCAATATCCTAATATTCCTGAAAATTCAGTGCTAGTGGTCTGACGTTTTTCAACTGTCTGCTATTGCAAAAAACAAACAAACAAACAAAACCCCTCTTAGCCCACACCAATTATTATCATCCTTTTGAAGTCTGAAACACATTCAGCTTCTTGGTTGTCCTGTTGCCATAGCTGAGGTTTAGCAAGCATGTTAATCGAATGAAATATAGCCTTGAGTTTTTCCAGGAGGGATCTGATTCTGACACTGACAACTATTTATATATATAAAAAAAAGAAGTGTTGATGTCCTGCAGCAAGAGTTGCTACATATGTTCAAAGGAAAAAAAAAAAAA
>WBMW01001790.1:64141-113405 GCA_013396635.1 Penelope pileata
AGAACAACCTTAAGTCATGTACAAACAGCTACCTGTAATTGTTCAGTAACATGACTGTTCTGGTTCTGTCATTACAGAGTTACAGCATTGAGCCTTCTGACCTCGTTCTGATTAAGTTTTAAACAGACACAGCCAATCCATCATCGTTCATCCCTGTTTCATGAATAGCTTTCCTGATACTCATCTTCTCTGTTCAAACAAGTTGAAGAGTTACGTGTTTTCTCATGTAAAAACTATAACTTGATATTTAATTCAGACAGGTACTCCACACAGCTCTCATTGCCTAAATCAATTTTAAAAAAATCTTAATTCTTTCAGACTCTTAAAGTCAGTATTTAGCAGTGCTGTCACTTTCTGGCCAGAGATGTCACATTTCCTATGAGGGAATCTGGTACCTTGCAATATTCTGTACTTCTCTTTAAAAACTCCTTCATCTTGCCGGACACATTTGCCAACGGCTCCTGATCTTGCACAACAGAGGAGTTATATTCTACATCTCTTCAGTGATCTTGCAGATGAGCTCTCAGAGAAGACATTCTTTTGAATGAGCCACAGGAGCCATGCTGAGTTTATTTTCGTTGGGTTTATATTAGGTTTTATTTTTGCTGATCCCTTCATTTTTCATCATTTCATTTGTCTCTTCCAATTTTTCCCATTGGGGAGGGTTGTGTTTCGAGAGTTTCTGAGCCAGAATGCTGCGCGTGCAGATAATTCACCTCCTCGCCTTCCCTTCAGGCAGTCTCTCACCTGTGCGTGCCTGTGTCCACACCTTCTCATACATTAACATTGCAAACTGCCCTGAATATCTTGGAGATTAGCTGCCTTTAAAGCATGAAATGTACCAAAAGCCCAGAGAGCTTGCATTATGCCTGCCTAAGGAGCTCACAACTGCATATTCTTTAAGGCCTTCAGGATCTGAATTTGAACTGAGAGGGGCTGTTAGGTATGGGTTGGCCTGAATATCACAGGTAAAAAGGGAATTGTAAACTTTAAGCATCAGCAATGGAAGACAAGATTGGAAGCAAGTTTGCTGAAATGAGCAATACAAATGTAAAAAGTCCAGAGTTAAGGTAGGTTTGGTGTCCTCAGTTCCTGAGAAAGAAGTGAAATGTGGATCAGTGGCTTTTACAGATCAGTACTGAGGAGTAAATACGAGTAAAGCACACAAACCCTTTTCATCTGTCTGAAATGCTGGAAATATGGTGCAAGCCCTGAACTGCTGGGTACTCAGCATCACTGTTTGATTTCTCCTGGTAATTCACAAATCAGAGATTGGCTCCACTGATAATTAAAAGTGCAGCATAAAGTACAGATAACTGTGGATCTGCCTCAAGGCTGATGGGCAACTTATATCCTAGTGATTTCATTACAGCTAGCAGCACTGCTTGGCAATGCTAGCTGTAAAATTAGCCTGCTGCCTTTTAATGGATTCTTCTTAAACAGGCTTCTTTCAAAATTTCATTTATCAAATAATTTAAAGACAGGATGGTTCTCAGCCAATAATTTGCTTGCAAGTTATTCACCAGAACTACCACTTTGAGTGCTTGCCATTCATTAATGCGTAGTTTTCCTGAGGAACTGGCTGTCCAAATCTCACAGTGGCTTTGCTTTCCCCTTGTTGGATGACTTCCAGTCCCACAGAAAGCTTTGTAGGGGCTCCAAAATGTCTGATGATGACTGTGAGATGGCTTCTGGCAACAATATTAATGCAAATGAATATTCGACTTCACTCATGACATATTCCAATCTTGTGATCAAAAACGTGCTTATAGAAATCTTCAAGGGGAAAAAAAATCTTGGGATACTGTCAAGAGTGCATTTGTCTTTACTTATAGCAGCAAATGTTCACATATGTTTTGTTTCTTTCATGGGATTCACCTCCTTTTTAGCCTCAAATTGACAGGAAAAAAAAAAAAAAAACACAGTCTTGATTCTGGAAAAAGATTATTATAGAAGTGGCTTCCTGACATCAGGGCATGGCATATTTCCATACAAGGGAACTGGCTTTATGATTCTTTGGGATTTATGTTGTAGCCTAGCCATCCCTAGTTCATTTAAGAAAAGAAAGTGGAATAATTGAATTTAGAAAGCAAAGAAATGTAGCAAAAGAGCAGAATGTCCAGGAGCACTGAGAACACAGGTGGGTTAAGGGAAGGGCTGTGCTCGCTGCTGAGCATGGTTCAGTTCACCTGACATCCGTTCTCTCCACCTCCACTCTGAGTTTTGAGTATAGATTTGAAACTCCCGTCTCAAACCACGGGCACCATGTTTTGACACACACAGCACTTTGCAAACCTTGCCCTACCAGCGCATTTCAGCTTCCACTGCGCATGTAGGGCGAAGGAGAAAGAGCAAACCATACGGCCCTGCCTGATGCCACAGAATGAGGCAGTACATGATTGCAGTGATGGTACAGACCCACAGAAAGGCTGAGGCTGGAAGGGGTCTTGAAATTCCAGCCCCTCATCACGCCGTGCCTCTGCATGACGGCAGCATAGGCCACACCTTCCTGGCACACAGCAAGTCCCATTTGGGAAGCACAGCAAAACGCAGCATTTGCCCGTGATTTTTTGCATACCTTGCTCTGTGCAGATAAACCCTAGTGGCAAATTGGTAATCAAGTTTGCACACTCATTAGGTTACCACTTCCTCTGAGTGCCATCATTGTAACGTTCCCATGCCCTACAAGGCAGCAGCACAAACCCTGAGGCCTGGCAGCGCAGAGCCCGGGAAGGTTTCATCCCAGAAATGGCTGCTGGGGTACTCACCATGTTCTTCTAGAACTTTTAGCAAACGTAGCCGTTGTTTGCATTTTTCTGTGGTATGTGTTTACTGTTCATTTGCGCTGCACATGCTGTGAGAAATTAAGCCATTATGTTGGTATTTTTTTTTCCTTCTCCCGCTTTCATTCTTTTTACAACCCCCTTCGAAATCCTTACAATTCCTTTCATTATTTGATGTTAACGGGACAAAAGAAATAAATACTTGAAAGGAGATACAAGCTGTGTTTCTGTTTTACTTTGGAGCTGCTGTGGTAACTGAATACCCGTCTGCAAGGTCAAAAAAACCCCAAAACCTGCCAGAAAGCCTCAGCGCTCAAACCACAGGTTGCGCTGCCTATTGTAAAGCAATTTTCAGCCCACATGCCTAAAGAGCATAACAGTTGCTCTGTAAATCTCCGAGTGTTTCATATAGTTTGCTTGTCATGCGCCCATTAAGTTTTATAACCTTTATATTTCAAGCGAAACAATGAACGCGAATTCTTTCTAAATGGCCTAATGGGTTCCACATGTGGACAATTTTTTAATATTTGGGTTGCTCGGTAGGTAGCACAGCCGCCCGCGGGGCAGGGAGCGGCTCCCGGGGCTGCCCTGACAGAACGCCTCAGGACGCCCTCAGGGCCGAGTGCGGCCTCCCGCCGCGGGGGGGCGCTCAGCATGGCGCCGGGCGGCCGTTAACGGTCGTTAAGGTCCGTTGGAAGGAGGAGGGCGGGGCGTGCCGTGCCGTGCCGTGCCGTGCCGTGCCGTGCCGTGCCGTGCTGCAGAACCTTCCAGAGAGGTGACGTTGGGAGATGGGAAGGGAGGCTTTGGGGGGAGGCAGGGAAAAAGGACCTCAAAACAGTCCCCAAACAGCCCCACAACAACAACTTGAGGACTTGTGCCAGCGCTGAGGGACTTTGCTCATCCTTCCAGGGTGAATGTTGTTAATTACTTGCTCATCTTTCCAGAGTGAACATCGTTAATTGCTTGCTGTTGTTTCACCTCTCCACACACACCCTCAGTTACTGCTGACTTTGACGTGACAAATTTGTCTCCCATCATGCTGTGTTTCAGGTTCCTCCTTTTCCATTTGAAGAGGTGTCCTTTGCTGGAGGCTGCTATGGTGGAAGTTCATTGTCCAGAGGGTTAATTGTATTTCGTTCCATTTTAAGCATAACACCTACAGCCCTCAGTCATTTGCTTGCCCCGATGGGTCTGCGGTCTGAGTTAATCAAGATACGTGTTCATGACAGAAGCAACGAGTGGAAATGCACGGAACCCTGACTGGAAGCGGAGGGCTCATGGTTTTGAAGGTCCACCATCTTGGGGGAGAGAGACTTTTCTTGGATTTGTGCAATCTGGAAGAACAAAATAATCTGCCAGACAGCCCAAAACGCTCAGTTCCTTCTTAGGGTATCTGCTGTGGGGTCTGGAGGATCAGGACCAGGTGTTTTTTTGTTCTTTTTTTTTTTTTTTTTTCTNAGTTGGATACATTGAACAGAGGACATTAGGACATTTGTTTCCTTTCGTGCTCCACCCACTGTCCTCCTGTATGTTGTCATTTCTGAAGTGAAAACTGTTTCTCCCAGCAATGTCTGGGCCTTCACAGGCTGATGTTGACAAACGCTGGAGTTTTGGAGATAGGCCAAATGATTAAAATCGTCACATCAACATTCCCCCCCCCCCTTAATGGGTTGATTCTTAAATCACAAGTTGTAAACCGGTGAGCTGCCTTTCGGTCCATCCTACCCTGGTGTGGCTTTTATTGAAGTGATTTTGCTGTTCTGTGCAAGGAAGGAGCACAGGGCCAGGCTATGGGGCAGCTGAATGCTGTGGTTGATTGTGACGTCGCTGACGTCTCCTGTATCATCCTGTTCCTTTTCACCTGTGAATGGCTTCAGCAGTTTTGAAGAGGTGTCACAGTCTCTAAGGAAGGCATTGAAAGTTTGCACGAAGAACTGCTGATACAGACAATTGCAACAATTGTCTGCTATTTCAATGGTTAGATTTTGCTGATGCCGTGGCGCGTATCAGTGCTGGTTCTGCTGTTGAGAAATACAGATACCGGGTGTGTTGTGCAACGTGAGCTGGGAGCTTGGTGCGTATCCTCTGATTTTCTCCTAATGCGGTCGTTTGAAGTTTGATGTCTTCCTGACAACCTCGCTTGGCTCTTCATAGCAAATTTCATGCCCTGAAAATATGCAGGGGTGAGGTGGGAGATGCTGGATCGTGTTCTTTGATAAGGGCCTGGGATTCCTTTAATAACAAGGACTCTTTTGTTGCAAACTGATCTCATGCCACCTTGGTGTGGGAGTGGTGAAGTTTGAAATGGATGGTGTCACTAAATTAGTGACCGCATCAGAACTGCTCCGCTCCGCGTTGCTTCCAGACAAATTAAGCGATGTGTCAAGGCGAGGTCATGTGGCGATCCTGAGAAGCCAGTTTGATATTATTCTTAGACCACAAGGAATTTCCACTTACTGTAAAGCTGTCAGGCTGTTCCCCTTCCCCTCAGTGCCTTCAGTGGGACCGTGGCTTTGTTCTCTGCATGCCCAGTGACACTGGAATGGCATTTTGGGGCACTGGGACGATACAGGCCATTAGCAATAACACACTGCTTGGGAGAGCTTCTACTGGAGCTGAAGCAGCCTGGGTGTATCACAGCTGTGGGACAGCTATAAAGTCCCAGGTCAGGTCAAAGAGTATAATGAAATTAAGGTTTACAGGAAACATTTATTATTGCCAATTAGCAGAGTCTGGACACATCCTACCTCACCATCTCATAGAGGCACAGGGTGCCAGCAGGTAGATATAAAAACATGTTGATTCTTACAGTCCAAGATTAAACATGAAGGAGAATGCTAGCTGCTCAGCAAAGCAGCAAAAGCAGGGCAGGCTTGGTTTGTGCACAGCTTTCTGATAACATATCCAGTCATTGAGAGAGCCCAAAGAGTGCAGGGAGCAGTCCTAAGCACAGCAGGAAAATAATGAAAGCCTGTCGGAAACGTCTGCTCTTGGGCAGCTTTTCCAGTGGCCTGCGTCACCTGACTTGGAGCTCTGACGTGGGTGATCCAGAGGTGACGCAGAATGTGTTTGCTGGGAGG
The DNA here is from genome assembly GCA_013396635.1 of Penelope pileata. NCBI lineage: Eukaryota > Metazoa > Chordata > Aves > Galliformes > Cracidae > Penelope > Penelope pileata. The sequence continues at coordinate 70,005 of WBMW01001790.1, forward strand.
TGAACCTGTGCTCTGCTGCTGCCGGGACAGCGTGGGGGCTCGGGGTGCTCGGCACACTGCTGGGCGCAGGGGAGGGCACGGGGGGGTGTTGGAGGCACTGCCGCTGGGCAGCCTGCAGAGATGGACAAAGCCTTTTGCACAGCGTGCTGTGTGAGTAACTTATGGGTTGCATAAAAGTCCATGGGATGGGGGAGTCCTTGTCTCCAAAGAGCTGCAGCATGGCCCAGGACCCAGCCTTTCCTTCACTAACTTTGTAGGCTTTGAGCAGGGAAAACCATCCAGGTCTTCCTGCTCATTCCCTGTGTTACTGCTGTTAATCCTCTGCCCTTGGCAATATTTTCAATATGCCTGTCGTGTTGCTTTCTGAGGATCTCTCTTGAGCTACGGGAGGGAGGCAACAGATGGAGCAAGCTGACCGGTATCTCGGAGATGGGTAACAGTGGGAGCTGCGTGCCAGCCCCCTGCGAGCGCTGCCAGCGTGGGTTGGGCGTGTGGGGCTGCCAGCACCGGGGGGGTGCCGCATCCCTGCAGGAGTGGTGGGCGCAGAGGCGGGGGGTGCCGGCTGGGTGCCATCCAGCCCTGGGGAAACTGATAAACTGGGACACGATACCAGGCGAATCTTGCTGACTGTAGGACTTATGTTTTTGCTCCTGAGGACGAGGCTTGTTGAAGCTTGGAGCATAAATAGTTCCTATCTCTCCGGTGCACGGACTCTGGCTCTGCGCTTGGCCCTGCGTCCCAGCCCCCGCTCTGCTCAGCAGGGTCAGGGAGAAGGGAGAAGGGGCGGTGTCTTTGGCTGACATGAGCCCGCTGGGGAGGGATGAGAGGAAGGGGGTCTTGGGGGCTGGGTTCAGAGCAAGGTTAGCCAAATATCGGATAAATTAAGCAAGAGAAACAGACAGCTCAGCTTGCAGTGAACTTTTCACCCAGCTAACCTGTTCCTCACCCTGCATTGCACAGGTGGAGTACGACTCAAGTAGAGCACAACCCTTGCCTTGCCTGCCTCCTTTTTGCTGTAGCGTAAGGCATGGCCAAGGAGAGAACAGGAACTGACAGGAGTTTGGTTTGCTGTTTTGAGTCCAGAAAATGTTAGAGATCTAATTGCTGTCTTAAGAAGTTACCACCACTGACTGCCATGAGGTTAGTCAGCATTCATTCCAGTGTAGAAGCAGTACCCGTAATTTCTGGTTGTAGAGAATTGGGAAGAAATTCCATGCTGGAGAGGGCAAGAAACAAAGAGTGTCTGAAGAGGAATGGTGAGAGATCTTGGTGGGAAGATGCAAGGTTGGTGGGAGTTCAGTGAATTCTGCTTATATTGCTCTGACTTTTCTTCTGCATTTGCAGTGCAAGTAAATACAAATGATTGCTGACAGATGTTGTAAAAACATAGCATTATGCTAACTATTAAACTTAATTTTGTTCTCAGTTACTGATGTATATTGTTAACTGAGCATGGCATAGTTTGGCTCTTACTCACATCACCTCTGTGTAGATCATGGGCTTTCCTCCAGCGGTATGGAACCCCAGCAGGATTTGTTCTGTTGACCTTTCCTGAAATTGCAACCACTTCTTCTCCAATGAACCCTCCAAGCAAATTAAAGTTAGGAAGTTAGGAAGGTGGCAAGTTGGTTGGAAACTGATATCCATTTGAGTGCTTAAACCTTAAAACCTAGTTCTCTAGGTTAAAATCAGTGTTTTGAAGTTGGAACTCTTGTTCTCTGATCTTCCTTTTCACTCCTTGCAGGTAAGGAAGGTCTGAAACGCACAGAAGCTGCCTGTTGCACAGCACTTCCAGGAGCTAAGTCCTGTTTTTTTTGCGTGTGCCAAAATTCCATAAAAAAGAGGTTCTTGCGGAGGCTTTAGAGAGACCTTTACCAGTAATGAACTTTCAGAGGGTAAGTGCCGGGAGCTCAGGACCTAGAGATAAGCTCTGACTTCAGGGAGCTGTGAGCCTTCCTGGAGCCGTGCACATTTCAGCTCTGCCTCCTGCTCTGCTCAGTGCAGAAGGATGCTTTCCCTCCCCCATTTTGGATCTGGGAAGGAGGTCAAGTTTTTCTCGCGCTGCATGTACGATTGAGTTCACACACAGCTCCTCAGCCACTGCCAGGTTTACATTAGGTGACTGGCTGCAAAGTAGCACTGACAGCATCTCTGTTGTATCCCAAATTCCTGGGTGTTGAAGAAGGACAGGAGCTCGGGCTGACATTACCACGTTGTCCAGCTGTGCATTCAGGCCAGCTCAGTGCTGCCACAGAACGGCGGGGAGCTGCGGCTCCAGCTGCCCCGCTGGTGCCATGTGCGGTGCTTCCAGGGCTGGGGGAGGATTCACCCGGCTGGGGGCCGGGATGGCCCTGCCTGTTGTGGAGCCCATAGGACGCATGCAGAAGCTCCGTGTTTTTCAACTGACAGCAAAGGGCCTTGGTTCTGTAGATGGAGAAGGGTAGGGGTGTGTTAGGAGAAGAGGTGGAGGAAGAGAGTATGAGCTGTCGTGTGGTTGCAGTTTGATTTCTGAGCTTGCTTGTTGCATCAGCCTGTTGCTGATGCCACTAGTTATTTATCAAACAGATTTTCTCCTCATGCAGTTGTTTAAAAAGTAAAAGTAGTAATTGAAATCTGCATAAGGCAGCACTGCTCTCTGCTGCCCCTTCCCCTGCAATGACAGAAGCAGTTCTGTGCATTGGGTGAACCCAGAGACCAGATTCTGTTTAAACTCACTTTTTTGTTTGCTTGTTTTGGGCCCTCAGTTTGCTGTTCTGGTTTTGTTTTGTTCCCTTGGGAGGGTTCTGGCTGACTAATTTTACAGCCTGTTGTTTTCCAAATGCAAATGTCACCACTGGGGAGGGAGTGGGGCAAGGACAAGTTCAGCTGTCACCAGATAAGCAGGACCACTCTTTTTCCATCAGTTCGAAGAGATTCAGCAGATCTAAGTAACACCATAATTTTCCTCAAGTCAGATCTGCTTGCTGGACCTGCCGGTCGCAGTGTGTGTTCCCCACAGAAGTTGCTCCCTTTCAGACATGCTTGTGACGTTTCCCAGACCTGTTTGTCTGCTCACCTTGTGGCTTGAAACCTTTCTTTCAGGGCAGCCTCGTTCCATCTACTGTATTTTTCACTGCCCCTCGAGTGACATCATCCAAGTGGTGAGTCTCTGGGAGATGATTCATACCAAAAAAGATCTAATAATTGTTACCAGTTATTCAAATCAGTGTTACTGATTTCCCGCATCCTCCCACTGGTCCCTTGAGCTCCCCACCCACTCGTTTCTCCTAATAATTCCCAGGCTTTCTGGCTGTGTGCTCAGTATGCCCTCTTCTGTGTTACTCTGCTAAGGTGTAAGATCCAGCCCTCCCCTGGGCAGCCCTTAGGGCTTGGCCGCAGCAGCTTGTGTAGGCAGAGAGCAGTGGAGCTGAGCTGGCTCAGTACATGGGCTGGGGATGGCCTCCGTACAGCTCCAGGCTGCTTTCACAGCACACCTTCTGTTTCACTCTGCGGTGCTGGTGTTGTTGGCAGCCTCTGAGGTAGCTGGTTCACAGCTAGATGAGTAATGTGTCTGCAGGCCACAGTGTTGGGGTGCACGCAGCATTCTCTTGAGAAGCTCTGCAAGGAATTACGCTAATTACACTCCGAGCTAGCAGACTGGCACCAGTAGTGACCCTACTGCTGCCCCAGTTTGCAGTCAAGAATGTTTCTTCTATTTCATGAATACAGATCTGTAACTCATGAGACTTGTTTCTCCAACATCATAAACTGAAATCTGTGTTGTGCAGTGATTCAGTGTAAGAAGTAAGCTGTTGGGAGCAGCCATATTTTCCTCAACCAGCTCCTCAGCCTGGCCCCTCTCCCCATCACTCTTTCTTCACATCCCCGTGTTTTCTTCCTTGATCTTGCCTGTCCAGGTCCCTTCCACATGCGTTTTCTCATTTCACTTACCTTCCTTGTACATTCCCCTTCTTAGTCATTCTTTTTGTTGGCAGGGACACTCTTGATTTTGCCTGGAGTTAGATGGATCTCGAGTTTCAGAGATGGAAAGGAGTGAAGCTGGCTCAGTTCTGGATGCCCAGCATGAGCACAGCGATGCTGGGGCACCTGAAGCTCTAAGGCTGAAGTTAGAGGCTGTTTGGACTGCCTCGTGCAGGGCCTGGAGGAGATGGAGCACTGCAGACACAGTCGTACAACTGTGTAGAAGGCAATGGCATTGACCCTCCATGTTTATTAGCCTGGGGATGGGGGCAGTGGGGGGGTTGTTAGCTTATTGAAATTGCCCATTTTTTAAAAAGAAAGAAACTTCTTTTTTGAGATTTTCCTATAAAGGCTGTATGAGATTATGTTGTAGCATTAAAGAAAGGGATCTAAAGCATAATTCATCTTCATGTCACAAAGGATTCTTGGATTTTCCAGCTTGTTTGTGGGTGATGTTGATGGTTATAAAGCTCTGCAAATAACTGAGGTGGTCACACAAACTGTAGCTCATTCGCCATGTCTCTGCACTCCGTGAGCTCAGCCCCCAGCTGAGCCTACCGCTCTCCTGGAGAGAAGTGCTCGACGGAGCTGCCTCCTCCTGTGCTGCATTGCGGCCGCTGTTCTGTGCAGGGGTGGAACATCCCGAGCACCATGCACGGGCCTGGTGGAAGGAGCTCACACGAGCAGAGAGCTGTAGCTGCCCTTTCTTCCCTTCTGGAAGAGTAACTGATAGGAATTTATGGCTGTTGCATCTGCAGGAAAGCTGGCACTGCAACCCAACTTCGTCAGCAGTAGGACAGTCGAGAGAAAGAAAAGCATGGCGTAACCTTTGGTATGTTATTTATTATCACTTTGTAGTCCTCTGGAAAATGAACTTTAGAAAATTCAGAGCCGATGGTAACGATGAGCACTGGGAAAACCCAGGAATCAGCAAATCCATTGTGTTGTGCTGACAGAAAGATACTGTTACAACACACTTTAGCTGCCAACTTGCTGCAGTCACTCAATCCATCATGGTGGGCTGTTGGATCACAAGCCAGTGAAACTCAGCCTGGCGTGTTATTTTAGTCTTACATGGACTGTGAGATAAACGGGGCATGAACCAGCCCCCTGGCAGGGGGTCGACCCCTCGCGCCCTCATTAAAGTGCCAATCAAAAAGAGTAATGGAACGGGGAATGGAAAGCTGGCTTCTTCAGCCTGTTGCTGCGCTCAGTCTGAGCAACGTGCACAGGCCAAGGGAAACATTTCTCTTCTGAAGAGGAGCCAGGCTTCCAGAAATCCCTCCTCTCTCCTTGTCTCTGTGCAAGGGCTGAGACCCTCTGCGTGTCCTGCCCGTGGCGCAAACCTGCTGGGAAAGATGGGAAGAAAGCAGTGGGTACAGAAGTCTTGCTGGTGTGTGCAAGGCGAGAAAGTGTATTCTTGTGCCTTTTGTGGGTTATTTCAAACTTCTGCAGGAACTCACAGCAAACACATCCTCCAGTGATGCCACAATCGTTGGGTGAAGGCTCAAGTGCATGTGCAGTGCTAAGCTGCCTGCCACTGATGGTGAAGCAATGGTCACTGAATTACTCATTTGGTAAAAGCTGTGTACAGTTTTCTACCTCTTTGCTTTGCAGTTTTAATGGTTGTAAGAGCATTGTGCTCGTAAGAGAGCATTATATGATTATAAAGCAAAAAAAAATAGAGGAAAAAGCTTCAGTTGCCTGGAAGATGGCAGGTGGCAGCAGGCGATGTGTGATCCCAGGAAGGAGCTCAGCCCAGCCCACCGTCCTCAGCTGCCGCCTGTTCCTCCTCGTGCTGTTCTGGCCGTGTCTTCACACCGTGCTGTAGTAACTGCTGTCCTGGAGTGCTGTACAGCTGCAGTCAGACCGTGGTGAGGAGAGGAGAGGAGAGGAGAGGAGAGGATGGCAACAAGGTCCCTGGTTCTGATGCTGGCCTTGCACTTTGTGATCTTAGTCACGATACTGAATGCTCTCAGTTTTTGTAGTTGAATCTTCTGAAATTGGGCCAAATTCTGCTGTTTTTACCACGAGCACCGCATTGTTTCTGTGAAATGTCCAAAGTCTCTGCTGTGGTCACGCTGCCCAGGGTAATGCTGGCAGTGCTGCTGTGAGGTTCGGTGCTGCACACTGGAAGGGGGAGAGAAATCGCTGGTGCTGTTCTCCCTGGTGTTGGAGCTGCTGTGTCAGGAGCTTGGCCTTACCAAAATCCGGATCTGTGGGGGAGGCTGCTTCTGCAAATGATGTGAGGTTTTTTGTTTGTTCTCCCCTCACGGAAATATGCAGGCCAAAGTTTTGCCATGCTGTTATTGTGCTACTGCTGGGGGTTTTGTGCTGCTGGAGATTGTTTGCCGGAGGGCCTTGAAGCAAAAGGCACCAGATACGGTCAGCCACCCTCAAAGGTCAAAGCAAGTGCTATTGCTGTGTCCGGAGGGCTGGTGGATGGTGGGTTTGATAGATTTGTCTTTGTTAAAATTTCTCTACAGCTGCAGTATCCAGGGGATTTATTTTTTATTTTTTATTTTTTATTTTTTATTTTTGCTGGCAATTTTAGTGTGCAGAAACAATTGTTCTGTAGCTCCCATACACAATCCTTGTCCTTTGGGTGACCCATCCATTTATCCAAAGTGTAAACGCACATGAAAGCTGTTTACTTCTCTCATGGCCTTTTGGTACTTTTGAGTCAGACCAGAATAGGCCGGAGGTGCAAGGTTATTCTTATCCCCAGAGAGAACTGCTTGTGCTGGGCACATTGCTTGGGCAATAGTGTGTCAGTAACAAAAAAACCCCAACAATCCCCGGAGTCTGATTGCATCGAGACGCAGCTTAGCTGCAGAGCAGGCCATTAATAGAATTGATACAATGCAGTAGGCATTCACCTCTTATGTAACTGCGTGCAGCGCCAAGATTATTTTTATTTCTGTACTTGAATATGCTGTGGTTCCACTGAGGGGGAAAAAGCAAAAAAAGAAGCAACCTTTTTTCACTATTTGTCAGTGGTTAATGAATAACCTTTTTTTTTCTTTTTTCTTTTTGGCAGGCCTCCTTTCATGACTAACACTGCGCTCCGCTGCAGCCGAGACATGTGCAGACCCAGTCACAGCGTGAGGACCTTGCCTTGTGTACACATCTGGTGCTGGTTTTACTCACGTTCTCCCACTTCAGAAAATCTGAAGAGACCTTAGGAAAGGAATAGTGCTCAGTGTTAGAGAAACTGATCTGGCCTCTGTTAATGAAACATTTTCTGTGCTAGGTAACTATGGTATTAGCGAGGTAAATAGAGTTGAACCATCCTGATTCATTTTTTAAGGCTGTCAGAGTATTGGACCAATTACCAGTATAATACACGTGGGGAATTGGGATTGTTTTGGTCCTAGTTCCACATGTAATAAAACAGCATCATAATCACAGAATCACCGAGTCACAGAATCATTAAGGTTGCAAAGACCACTAAGATCATCTAGCCCAACCATCACTGCCATGCCACTAAACCACGTCACTGAGTGCAGCACCTGCCCTTTTCTTGAAAACCTCCAGGGATGGTGACTCCACCAACTGCCTAGGCTGCCCATTCCAATACTTCACCACTCTTTCTGAGAAGAAATGTTTCCTAATAATCCAGTCTGAACCTCCCCTGGTGCAATTTAAAGCCACTCCCTCTTGTCCTGTTGCTAGATACCGAGAGCAGAGCCCGACCCCCCCTCACCACAGCCTCCTCTCAGGGGCTGTAGGGAGCGGTGAGGTCTCCCTGAGCCCCCTCTGCCCCACTCTGCCCCATCCCAGCTCCCTCAGTGCTCCCACAGCGCTGGGCTCAGACCCTCAGGTCAAGCAGGACCTGCCTTTCATGAACCCATGCTGGCTGGGCCTGATCCCCTGGGATCACGCATGCTGCTTGATTGCAGTCAAGATGATCTGCTCCATGACCTTGTCTGATACTGAGGTCAGACTGACAGGCCTGTAGTTCCCCGGATCCTCCTTCCGACCCTTCTAAATAGATGGGCATCACCTTAGTAAGTTTCCAGTCATCTGGGGCCTCCCCAGTTGACCAGGACAAATGACGGAAACTTGGCAAGCAGCTCTGCCAGCTCCCTCGGCACCCTCAGGTGGATGCCATCCGGTCCCATGGACTTGTGACAGCCCAGGTAGAGTAGCAGGCCACCGACTGTTTCCTTCTGGATTCTGGGGGCTTTATTCTGCCCCCTATCCCTGTCTTCCAGCTCAGGAGGCTGAGTACCCTGAGGATAACTGGCCTGACTATTAAAGACAGATGTAAAGAAGGCATAGAGAACCTCAGCCTTTTCCTCATCCTCAGGGATAATGGTCCCCACCGTGTCCAGCAAAGGTGGGAGATTATCCTTGGCCCCCTTGCTGTTAATGTATTTGTAAAAACATTTTTAAGTATCTTTAACAATGGTTGCCAGATGAAGTTCTTACTGGGCTTTTGCCCTCCTGATTTGCCCTCTGCATACCCTAGCGACATCCTTTTCCCAAGTTGTCTGTCTCTTCTTCCAAAGATCATAAACTCTCTTTTTCTCCTGGAGTCTCAGCCAAAGCTCCCTGTTCAGCCAGGATGGTCTTCTTCCCCGTCAGCTCATCTTATGGCACCGGGGACAGCCTGTTCCTGCACCTCTACGACTGCCTTCTGGAGCAACCCCCAGCCTTCCTGGAGCCCTTTGCCCTTTAGGACTGACTCCTAGGGGCAGAGAAGGAGAGCAAACAGTGATGTTACTCCTAGAGGAGTCATCAGCTGGTGGTTCATGCCTGTATGAAACAGGTCAGTGCTGAACTGTGTTACAGGAAAAAAAGATTTTTTTTAACGTACTTATATGTAGTTGGCCTAAGGTCCTGGAAAGCAAGTCCTCGATGAGAGAATAGCTACGTGGTGGAACACACCATGCACCCTAGGAAAAGGGCTAGCAAATAGATCAAAATGTTCTTGTCACAGGGAAATGTTATGATTATTTTTCTGTTCTGAGATGTGGAACTTCAAGCCACTTACTTTCTCTCCACAAAAATGTAAGCACTGCATTTTTTTTTTTGCTAAACAGCATTCACAGCTTTAACTGTCCAGCTATTACCTAGCTGATTTATTGGCAAAAATCTGTTCAGGAGCAGCAGGAAGGGAAGGGCATTGTCCACATGTTGCACATTGTTTAGTGTATTTCAGGCATCTCTCATTTTCTATGTCCTGTTTCATTGCTGATAGTTTACTTAAAGACAGCTAAGTGTAAGTAGGTAACAGAATTGGTTATGGCCCAGTAATGACTATCATGAAAACTTTGTTTCAGCCTGCTCTTACCGTTGTATATGCAGAGCCTCACCCCTGGTTAAAGTGTCTAAAGGTTATTGAACTTTTTTTCTGGTTCGTTCCACGACTTCAGGAAGTGATTCCTTTCTCCTCTTCCAGAGAGCAAGGGAGACAGACACCTGATGTGCTCCCCCCTCCTGTACTGCTCTGCAGCCTGCTGCCAGCTGACATCTGTCGCCAGGAATTACACTTGGTTGCTAACTCACGTTATATGCACGTGATGCTTTTTTTTTTTTTTTTNGTTTTTTTTTTTTTTTTTTTTTTTTGCCACTTTTAGCATTCACAGTTTGCATTTTCTGTATCTTGACAGTTCTGCAGTCCCAGCTTGTTTGCCCCTACTTCATGAAACTGCTTCCTCAGGAAAAAAAAGTCTTAGTGGCCTTGTTGTTAATCCTGTTAGTTATGAGCATATCGGTGCTTAAAAAGAAAGGGAAAAAAAAGTGATCCAAAGTAGTAATTCTCCATGTTTTGATGGCTTTGTCAGATATGGGGCAGTAAAACAGACCTCTGCAGCCACAGCTGTGGCCAGAACAGGAAGGACCTCTGTAGTTCTGTATGTCCAGAATTGCTTTTAGAAAAGGACACAGCCAGCTGTGGTTTCTGACATAGCCATAACATTAAAAACTTGCTTAACTTGGTCACGTCTGCTTCATTTTAATGACAGCAGACCATGTAGTTCTGGAGAAATGTCAGAAATATTAGGATGCATTTTTCCAATATCAAATTAGCTTAATAACTAATGTACCTTTTTTATGTGTGTTGTTTGGCTTAACTCTGGCACTGTGTACCCTAGGTAGGTGATGTACTGTGAAGCATTAGGATAGCAGAGAAGCATTTATTTCATCACCCCTGCTGGCTATCCAGCTGTTTAAGACGTGTGGATTTTATTTGTAGTTTCAATAGCCTAACATCTAGACTTTCTGCTCTTAAACGACATTTTGATAATTGGACACTCACGACCCAAGATGGTCGAGGTCAGAGGTCTGGGTTTGACCTGCAGTGACAACCAAAACTCCAGAGCGATGCACTTGTACCTCAGACGTCAGAAACATGTGATGTAAGAAGTGTGACTGCTGCTCTGTCATCTAAGCTTAAGGAATCAGTCACTGCTGTCCTCTACAGCCATTTTCTGTTCCTGTGCACAACTAATGGTTTTACAAGAGCATATGAAGAACGTGGGTAGAATCAATGTGTTGTATTTATTCAGTCATGGTATCAACAATCTTTATTTTACATTTCTTCAGTAGTAACTTTACCAAGAGAGCAGGTTGCGTAATTTTCAGGAAAATCCAGGTAGAATTAAAGCTGAGGCAGCAGCAGAGTACATCTATTTCAGCATTATCACTGCATGAGCTATGGAGTTTTTAAAATGCTGCCTGCATTGATGATAGGTTATTTAATCTTTATTAGCATGTGAAGGTCAGTGGCTGCTTAGGGAAGATATAACAACAGCATAAAAATTATTTTCTTCCCTGAATTGCATTGGCTGTGTGCTGAACAGTATCCAGGGGGAGAAAGCTGTGTTACTCTCTCATCAGCAATTTTTTTTCCTCCACAGCTTCTGAAATTTCAAGACAAGCTGCTTTCATTGCTGCAAGTCCTGCCTCCTGAAATGAAACCAGGCTGAAGGATGGTAAGCAGAAGTGTCTTCATAAAGCTCAGAACTTCACATGATTTGGTAAGTGGAATTATTATGTTGTCTTGCCTGCTTACAGCCTGTGTTTCATTTCTGTGAAAGCTGGAAACTTGTACTTATTATCCACCTCCTCTGAAAACTATTTTTGAGTATGGCTGTTGGAATCTGAAAGTTGTATTTATTCACTTAGTACTAACGTCAGTAGTGCCAATAACAATAGGAAGTCCACAGCAAGAGTTCTGAAATGATATAAAAATAGTTGGGTTACAGCAACAAGTAACATCCTTTGAGCTTAAAAAAAAACAACCACCAAGAAAGCCAACAAAGTTCTAATTCAATTTGTTCTGGAATGCCACATGAGGCAATGTGCTTCTTGCAAGTATGTCTGTAGGTCACTGCCAGTAATCAGCACTCTGTGTGTACCCATAAGAGAAAACTTTGCTTGTCTGTATAGGAGTGAAAAAAAAAATAGTAGAGAGGAGCACAGTATCAGTGCTGGAATGCTACTGTAACATACTGCAATTACTTAAGGCAGTTACAGTGTGGTACATCTAGGCCAGTGGGAACACTCCTTGAAGTTTTAAATAATGTTCTGTTAAATCATGACCGCCAGCCAAAAACACAGGTTAAGCACATTCCAGAAGAAATGCACTAAATTAGATCCTTTATCTCCTGCGGTTCCCTGAGTTCAGGTCACTCAGTAATGTCAGTAATGTTCTCCTCAGATGTTTGCCCTTCCATTCCTTTTATAGTTGCTGCAAAACAAAGTATGCAAGCCATTCTCCTGTAACTTCTCAACACAGAGTGGTGAATTTGTTTTTAATTCACCCTACCCTCCTACTTACCAGCTTTAGCAACTAGCCATGTGCTGCACTGACCAGCTCTACAGGGCAGAGCAGCAGGGAGCCTTACTAGCAAGAGTCCACCGGGACTGGCATGTTAAAGCACTGCTGAGCCAAAGCACTTGTTGAATTCTACATTTTACTTAAAACTTATACAGAGAAATATACAAAAGTGGTGCCTTAAATCAGTTTCATTTGCATAATGGGCCTTCATGGAGTTCCATTTCCAGTCACAGACCATAGATGTATCCACTGACACTACGCCTTGTCCTTAGACAGCCATCCTCTGCCTTTCACATTACAGAAGTTAAAAACAGTTTTACTTCTAACCTTCAGTTTAAAAATATTTTGTATGCCTTTATGAAAGGATATGAAAAGGTAAATTAAGATGAAGGTAAAGCTATGTTGGACTTCTTATTTCGAGTCAAATGCTTACAAAATAACACTTTCAAAAACTCCTGAAATCTGCAAAAGCTTACTGAGCAGTTTTGGGAAGACTGTGTACAGACATCTGAACTTGTGCTGTACTGCACTGCAGACATTCAGCACAGCTGCTAAACTATCTCTAGGATGAAATGAATGAAATGAAAACTAGAGGGGGGTGGGAGGAACAGAACAAAAACCCAACCTGCAGGCTAACCCCTCTTTACATATTACACACACACACACAAACTCTAAAAAAGTTCATTAGATTTCCTAGTTCCTGTGAATAAAGGTACATACGTACACTCATTCCTTAATCTCTAGCTTGGTTAAAGCTGATGAGACAAATACTCATGTAATAGACAACATTTGAAAAAGCATGTTATTTTTATTATTTCAAAAAATTTAATTTTGAAGTGGTTGTCATTAAGACAAATGAAGCAGTGATGCCTCCTCGCTCTGGCATTTCCAATGCTAGCAGAACTCAACACTGACCAGCCAACTACAGGGAGAGAAAAACTGAAGATAAAGACTATGGTTTCCAAGGCTGCTCACTTGAACTATTTTCAAAACAACTTGGAAGCAAGGGCCTTCAGAGGTACAGGCTTTGCTAGGTTTGAGTTCTGGATTCAGAACAGATTCAGTTTCTTGTTTTCCTGTATTTTGGAAATGTCATTGAACTAGTGAGTCATCTCTGCAATATTTAACGTAACACAATTATTTTGTTAAAAACAATGACATTTCAGTGCAATACTAGGTATACGTTAGTTGTACTCGTGATAAGAAAAAAAAGAAAAAAAAAGAACTCACCCTAATCACAGTGTTAAAGCTAAAAACTACAGGACTTCTGTGCTCCAACAGCTGCAGTTAACTCCCCCTTTTTTTTCCTTTTTTTTTTTTTTTTTATAGCTCTTACCTACATTCCTGAACTGTGAAAAGCAGAGAGAGAGAGAGAGAACAAACAGGTAGTTTCAGGTACTGCAGTAAGACTCAGCGTAGCTCCTTTAATTTCTTTACACAGTAAACAGACTTCTATTTATACCAACACCTGGTCTGTACTTTCTTATTTACAAGAAACACTTTTACATATATACACGTTAGCAAAATACAGTGCTTCTCCCAGAACTGAATGCATTTGAGCTGTATCTTTGTTATACAACTAATGCTTTAAAAACAAAACAAAAAAAGCCCACCACACTTGTTTTCTTACAATGATTCCATATAGTTAAATACTAAAGTCATATTTATTTCCTTCCCATATAGTATTTTCTCTAGTTACAGAATGCCTTCAGCTCCAGCCTGATTCTTGCAATTCACTCTGGCAGTAAGGAAGATGTTTCAAGAGTCCAGCTCTAATTGTTCTTGATTTTCACTGAGTCTTAACATAAGCTGTTGTTCATAATAAAGGCTCTTTGCATAGTTTATTTCTTGAGATAGCTTTACTGCAAGAACTTCAGATTTCACATTGACCTGCAGAGAGAAATGTGGATGTTGTTAATGTGGCACCAGTATTGTCTGAAGAAGAAGATATTTATTTTGTATTACTTCACTAACTGAAGGATTGGTTGGCTATGCTTGAACTCTCTAAGGAATAAGTGTTTCAGTGGAGATCTCATTCTCAGCGCTGAGGCTGAAGTGTGGAACAAATGAAAGAGGGAAAGGCAGACAGGCAGGTAACTAGAGTTTGGGTAACACTGGGTGAGAGCAGAAACATCTTGCAATATTTGAAGTTATTTCCTTTGCTTCCTCTCCTACCTTTCATCTGGCTTTTCTGTTTGGAATGTAAACTGACTTGGGTCAGGGGTGAGCTTGTAACCTTGTCTGTATAACAGACCCTGAGCAACCACTGTAACAAAGCAAAAAACCTACTAGGTTTAGAGGTGAGAGTTCTGATTAATTTTTGCATGTATGACATAAAGCCTTTCCAGTCTTCGATATTTTGCAAGAAAACATTCTATGTATGGAAGGAGAAAACTAGAGTAAATAAACAGCACAGCACTCCAGTTACATGTATGTCTTGTATCGTCAGGATTCTTCCGCAGGTAAAGAAACATTCCCTAATGTAACTTCTGCATTTGAGATTTTACCTTCAGCCTTTCTCAGGAGTTTATGGAACAAGTCCCACTATCACCTAAAGCTTTTTGACAGCAGCTGTTTTCACTGCTGGCAGAACAACGTTTCTGTTGTTAAGCAGTACAAGAAACCAAACGCTGGTGACTAGAAACACTTTCAGCATCAGTACATGCATTAAGGGGAAAAGAAGCCCCTGCATGAAAGGAAGAACAGGTGCTAGATCCTTACCATTGGTTTTTGTTGGGATGGGCCTGGCATTGCTACACCGCTGCTTGTATTAACAGCTTTCTTTGTCAGCTGGACGTACACCTTCCCATGATCTTTGGAAACGAGGCAGTGGTAGAGATCATCATACTTGACTTCTAGGAAGATGGCCTCGCGGTCCGTGTAGTCACCACTCTTGAGGAAATAAACAGCCTTAGATGAAATGAGAACACAATACTTCTCTATGTTCTCCACTGCTATGAAGCTGCAAAAAAGAAAAAAGAGAACAAAATGAAACAGGAAAAAAAAAACAACAAGAAATGAATCACTTGATAAAGCTCAGCTGTAACAAATGCCTTAACCTGTTGCGTTTTCAGTGATGTTCAGAATTCTTTCAGAAAGGTTGATAGTGTAACACATACAATTCAGTGGTATTTAATTTAAACTGTTCTAAAAAGCAAGTACCCCCTCAGCTGAAAAAGATCATGCTGTAAATCAAATATTCGCACTAAATGCCTGCCTTCTAGCTTTGGACATTAAAAGGCTACACATAAACATCCTCTAACGAGACTTAGGAAGATTAATTTCCCTGCATTTGAACAAAGTCTTACACCAAAGCATAATTGTAACTTCAGTTCCATTACTGATATGTGAAAAGGTTTGGAGGTATCGATGACAAAAGCATTATCCTTGTACATGTTATAAACCTACCGTGCCTCCATTTACCACACATCTCCCTTGCCTTTAAAAACAGAAAACAAGTTTAACCTGCTGCCTGGATCAGTAGCTAGAAAAGAGAAATTAGCTGTTTAACACCGGGGTGAAAGGTTAAGCAGCAAGCAGGTTTCCCCAGAGAGATTAGTCCGAGTGATGAATAGGGGAGGTAGAAAAGAGTGAATTAAGAAGATTGAGAATTATGATGGCTGAAAAGGTTGATGTGTGAAAAATGGCAGCAAGGAATGCAAAAGTGAAATGGATATTTCACACACAAGCACTCCCTCACTTCTGATTTACTACTGAGTTACTGCTGAAATGAACTTCATCAGTGACTTTTTCGAAAAATGCTGAAAATTTCAGAAAATTTATTTCAAAAAATATATGGAGCCACAACTAAGAAAAGAGTGCTAAGTTTTGTATGAAAGTACAAACACCTGTAAAACCGAGATTCTCCTGCAGCCAGGCAGGTTCAAAATTACTATTTTCTGATCTGTTGCTTGCACAAATCCGTCTGTTGTTGCCCTAGTATGTTCAGCAAAATACTTCACTGTTTGAAAACATTGAAGGTTTTCAGTCTTAAGAGCTTTTGTTAGATAGGAAAGCTCACCATCTCCAATCACCGATTCCAGAACTGCTGTCTACACTTTGCACAGATTGCTATGAGCTACATCCAAATGAACCCATAGCTACAAGTGGAATGTTAGCAGCCAAAAATTTTTCAAAAGCTCAGATCATGGTTTCTTTTTGTGATATACAGGAGTGATTCCAGTGATTTTCTATGAATACTTGTGTGCAAGATGCTATTCAGTGCTGAACCTGTCCTTCCCTGCCCTATGCCTTCTGGTCACATCAGCTAACAAATGCTTTTGCTTCCATAAAACTGAAAAAACTCATTCAAGCTTAAATTTTCACTGAAGTGCTGCGAGGAGTCCAGTCATTCACAAAGTCCAATAGGATCATGCAATTGTGTTCCTCTAAGTAAAACAGAAAGGACAAAAATGAGTGTTTCAGCTGCAAAACAAACCAAAACCCAAGTGGAAAGTGTTAACGCTGTGACTGAAAAGAGCCCCTCAGTGTTCCTTCAGAGTTCAAACGCTTCAGGGTAAGGTTTTGTCTTTGACATAGGGAGGATGAGAGAGATATTTTTTATGAAGTGTCGCAGAAAACTTCATCTTGAAAATACAGCAGCACTGTAGCCTGCAGAACAGTCTTTTTTCTTAGAACAGGCACAGAAAGAAGTCCAGGATTTTACAGACCCCAGGATTGACTCAGGTTAGGCTTCCACTGGAAGAGGAAGCAGAGCAAACCTGCTGGCACGCTGACTTTCTTTGTTTCTTTTCCAGGAGAGAAAGAAAATTTCAAAAAGGTGATTATCAGAAATCACCCCAAATAGCAGAATAACCCAAAAAAGCAGACCTGTTGTTTTCCCCTGATGTGTGGTATTATGGCCTCCTGTATGGGGACATCCATGGAGAGAACTGAACCAAAAGCTGCCGTCCAGCTCAGTGGGAACAACTGGGAAACCAGACTGCGGCCTGTATTTTTTCCAGAAGACCAGATCATATCTCTCATTTTTCATACAAGATTTTTCCTGATGTATGTACTTTGAGGAATGGAAACAGGACATACTTTATAGCAAAGCACTGAAACATCAGCTAATTTGTAGTTCAAGCTCTACATTTTGTTCTGAGTTTGAGTCATGCATCATTACCCATTTTCTCTTGCCAACTGTTATTTTCTTCTCTGTGTCTGGTTCTCAAAATTGATATTTAACCTTTTAAGATACTACTTCAAGATAATACTTCAGTTGATTTATATATCAAAAAAAAAAACAACCAACAAACGTGCATCTACACTATTAAAGAAAATTCAAATTAATAAAATGAAAAATTAAATGAAACACGATCCAGTAGAACAAAGCAGAAGCAACCAGATCTCCAGAGAATTTGTGGGTTTTTAACAACATCGGGAAGTAATTACACAATATTTTCCAGAAGTGAAACAGTGAGTCTAACTGGAAAAAAATGTGGAAACATTTAGTTAGAACAGTAGAGCAAGGTATTAAACCCCCTTTTATGGATTTAACTCTGAAGGAAAATATGCAAATAATCAGGTCTCTAAATGTGTTTCTGATTATGACACTAGGATAAAAGTCAGAGGCATAATTTTGAGCTTATTTTCCAGGACAAGAAACACTGTTTTCATGTTGAGTGATGTTCCTAATGGTGAAAGTCACAGAGAATGTACAGTGTGACTCAAATGACAAAAGCCCACAGATCTGCTTATGGGGTACACTTGCAAAAAATCAACACTAACATTTTTTTTGTTGTTACAAATTGCTCTCTTTCAGTTCTCCCCACTTAAGAGCCAGCCTGGATATGCCATTTAAGTCCTTTAAATGAGATGAAAATAGGATAAGAAGATCACGGGGCCAGAAGCAAGTGGCAAAGTACAAACCCTTCCTCAGAGGCACACAGAGCTGTCGGTGCCCGATCACTGACACTGGTGGAGCTACGACAGCCTGAGGAGCGGGGAACTCCCTCTGTGAGCTTCACCATGAGGTTTCATTTTTTTTCTTTAGGCATTGAAAACAATTCTAACTACTTTGCCTTGGCAAATGCTCTGATGGATAATAGGTGCAAAACAGCATTATGTGCTCTCCACTGAGAACAGCTGTTCAGGTCACTGTGGTAGAGATTGGGTAAGTAATGAATTATGCCTTGAGAACCTAGCCCAGCAAGCTAACATCTCCTGTAGAAACAGATGAACAGATATCTCTCTGTGCATTCACTCAGTATGCATTTTCTCATTCTCTAAGCAGACCACTGATGATATCGTGTGCTGTTTTCACTTGCTTTCATGCACCCACATCCAAGGCGTTCAAACACGGATGTGCCATCAGTTCTGCACGTATTACCCATTCCCATTACTCAGTGACTCTTCTGGGGAAAAGAATATTTATATATACAGTGCAGAGTATTTAGATCATTAACTGGTAACAGCCTCAGCTTAGGAATAACGTGCCACAGGCATCCAAGCTAGCTTCTCTCACATCTGAGCCAGAGCCAGCTCAGCGTGCACACAAGTGCCAGGGCAGCGGTGAGTCACACGCTGCTGTCGTGGAGCCACTGCCCTACGCCTCTGGCTGGGGAGAAACAGCAGACAGGGACAGATGAGGGAACAGACACTGGCTCTGTCTGTATGAATGTGCCTCTGGAAGAAGAGTACAGGTTCCAGCAACATGCATTTGTTTACGCGCAGGGAGGGTGAGCATGCATTGGACATGCATGTTAAATGGACTGCTAATTGCTTGGAAACTTGCTGAAATTTCATCTTTTGTAATGACAGAAGGACACCAGGATCGTTAAAAGGAGTGAGAGATGAGATGCCATGGCTTAGATTCTTCCGCAGACTGCGTGCCATGTGATGTCGATGGCAGCTGACAAGTGAAGCACAGGACCCCTTGGCACCTGCTGGGACACGAGCATGGAGCCAGGGGACAGGCCTCAGGAAGTCACCAGGAGCTCGTGCTGTGCTGCAAATCAGCCCCAAGAGAAAACAGCTCAAACACACGTGTGTGCATGTGCCAATTTTCATCTCTCTTTCCCAAAGATGCAACGGAAGCAAACGGCCCTACTTGCAGTAACTGTGTTAGCCAGTACTTACAACTCATCTTGGATGTTGTCGGTCAGTTTGAACAGCTGCTCCTGTCCCTCTGCTTGGCTCTCCAGGTAGCGGGGCAAGAGCCCTTGGGGCCCTCGGCAGCAGCGGGGCTTTCTCACTCTCTCCGCTTGTGTCCTGCATGCAAAATAGATGCAGAACAATGACTCAGTGCAACAGCAGGGCTTTTCCTTCCACTTAAACCTGTCAGCACACGGAGCTGGATTGACTTTGAAAAATGAGGTGTGACAAAGCCTTTAAAAAATACAAGGTCTTCACAAATACAGCGTACGGATTCTGTAACACTTGATCTTGAAGACACAGCATCTATTCATATGGTTTTACATTTCAAACAAACCCTTCCCAGTTTCCTCCTACAAGTAAGGGGCAGTGTGCTGAATTAACATGAAGCAACATAAGCTGAGCACACCATGTGCCAGCTTTCGGATCTATTCATTAGCAGATTGTCGTACATTTTCTGTTTCTTCTCACTTCTCTACAGAAGAGTGCACTGACCTAGGCAGAGCTCCCACTAACAGACAGTTGCCAGTAGTCTGAGAACTGAAGGGTTACAGCACTAGGAACATGCAGTGAAGTAAAAACAAAAGAAAAAAAACCCCTAGAATCTTTGTAGCAAGGTGTAGAATACTTTACCCTTCCTGAGCATCTATTAAAAATGACAGCAATAAAAAGATACACATGGCCTGAGAGAGCAGAGGTTGATACTGGCCATAGTGCTAAAGAACTGCAGGGTAGGTTCCTCCCTTAGCAGTATTTTGTTAAAAAATAATATTCTGAATTCCTTTAAGCTTTTGGAACGCCCTACCCCTGAAGAGCTGTGTTACAGGCTGCACAGCCCTGCTTTATTCTCTGTCCCTTCCCAACAGCATCACTCTGGGATGGCTGCACGGCTCTTCTTGCCTCCCAGGCTACTGCTGTTATGGGTCTGTCAGCCCAAACACACCCTTGCTGATCAGTGCACTCTGCTTCCCATCTTGATACTCTGTAAAGACCCTGTACAATGAACTGCCTCTATCCTTTTTGATCAAAAGATACCAGGAAAAAATCCCATGTAACAAGGGCTTTTCTTTCTAAGCTGCTTGGCAATAGCACACAAGAGCACTTGCCTTCTAAGCTTTACTTTCTGCAGATGTTTTCTCTGGAGCCCTGTTTCTTTGTTACCTTTCCCCTTCAGCAATCCTGTCCAGGCTCAAAACACATGCGCACTTTTACAATTTGTTTTCCTTCCAGTCTTTGACACCCCTGCCTTTTAATCCTGACAGGCAGTTTCTCTGCCCCTTCCCTTCTTGG
The DNA here is from genome assembly GCA_013396635.1 of Penelope pileata. Lineage (NCBI taxonomy): Eukaryota > Metazoa > Chordata > Aves > Galliformes > Cracidae > Penelope > Penelope pileata. The sequence continues at coordinate 90,139 of WBMW01001790.1, forward strand.
CTGCAGTAAATGCTGTTGGAAGGCAATCTCTCGCATGTCACCTTTGCTGCTCTCCTGTTGGGTGACTGACCTCCCCGCGTCTGCACCACCATGGCTGTTTGGTATCAGCAATGTCTTTTGCAAACAAGGTACAGAAGTCAAAGGCACTGGCTCCCAGCACAGCAGACAAAACCATCAGCCAGCTTAGGGCTCCAATGCACGATGACTATCTGGTAAGTTCTGATTTTGTTAACGAGATGATTGCATCCCTGGCCTGCACAGCAAGGTTACAGTGGCTCAGAAGCAGAGCTTAGCACTGATCCTCCTGAGGAACTTCAGGAAAGACGGGAAGATGTTGACTGCAGTGGCTGTGCTTCAGCTGAACCGTGGTCATGCTAAGATGGAAAGTTGGTTTGTCTGCAGGAAGGATGAAGTGAGAAGTGGAAATTCTCCAAATAAAAGAACGCAAAACAGAGCAGGAGCTTATGAAACCATAACAAATGTTGTAATTAATAATTCCAGTAAAATGTTATCAAATTTTATTTGTACCTCTGCTGACAGATGTTCTCACTGCTTTACTGCTTTGGGTTTTGGTAAGATGTTTGTTAATTAATTACAGAGTTATGCATCCAAGCTAAGAAGTAACAGTATGGAAAACCAATTTGCTGCACAGAGGTACTTTGTTTTCCTTACAGGCAAAAACGTCTTAAAACTGTGTTCTTCCATTAGCAGCATTTATCTGAACCAGAGTAACCTAAACACTAGGTAAACAGGATGGCTTCCACAAGCTATGCATGACTTAAAATTACTCCACTGAATAACAGCTGTATACAGTTGTGGGAACCTCAGTGTGAATTGCTGCAACTTGGGCACAAATCACCTCTCCTGCCCCTCGGATTTTCTAAACCAAACCAGGACTCATCCGTACCAGGCACGGTTGCATGGCAGTATCGTTATGTTTTTGAACCTGCACAGGAGCTGAACAAATCAGCACCTTTTTACACATATTCTTACAAATCAGTAAACAAGGCACGCATTTATGTTTATGAACATTCACATCTTGCTGCTACTTGTACTGCTTCCTCACTTTCAAGAGCAGTAAAATGGCAAAACTTCTCTTACCCAAGAAGCCCTGACTGGCTGTTAAACCTCTCTACAGCACCTGTAGTTTCTATTAACGAAGTTTAACGAGTGAATGTGTGAAGTGTAGTGCAGTTCTTAGCTCACTATGGGCCAATCATTAATCTTTCCCTTTGACACTTCTCCTGTTGTGCATTCAGGCAGGTCAGACCATGGGGCATCAACTATCTGCGCGGGAACGAGCAGCAACACTGCCGAGGGGGCTTTGTATTCACCAGCTTTCAGACAAACACCCAACGGTGCTATCTTCTCTAACACCCTGTAGCACCATGAGAAGAGGTACCTGAAACACTGCAAGCAAAGCTATCACAACAACGAGGGAAGAGCAGGGCAGGCCCTTCTAATCAGCTCTGTTCCACAGCAACCAGGACATCAGCGAGCGCTCGCGTCTAACGCCTGGCTGAGAAGCAGGCTGGAGAAAGCAAGCAGGAGCACCAGGCTCCACAGCAAGTTTCTGAAAGGCTTGGCAATGTCTGAGTTGTGGGTTCTGGTTTGGTTTTTGGGGTTGTTTTTTAACGGAGGAAGTATTAAGAGTACAGCACTTACTGTCCCCATCACAGCTCCGTGATAAAGATGTTCATCCCGGTGTAAAGAAGTTAATTGTCATCTTGGTGGCAAGAAGGCCAGCTGCCTTTCAATGAAGTGTCACTGCAGCTAGCATGAATGCATTGATGTAGTCCATCAGCCCCTTGGCAAGCTGGGCTGTTTGGTCTGGACAGCCAACAACATTCCACACAACTCGATTTTTTTTTAATCTAAAAATTTGTTCTACTGTCTCGAGTTACATTCTGTAAATAATAAGCAATACTGATGAAATGCAAAAAGTGAAGATTTGTAAAGCAGAATGAACGGTGGTGTGCCCACATCTGTGTTACATTAAACATGCACTCAACAGATTTGCTGATTCTTTTTTAATAAGCACACAAAAGGCAATACAAGACAGAAATGCCCTCATGTCTACTGCTCACAGCGGGGAAGAGTGCTGCTGAATGGAGACACAAAGAGATTGGAAATGGTGTCAGAAGGTTGAGGCACACATTACAGTTCTTCGCTGTTCATACCAAGCTGAATGCTGGAGAATCTCACTTCAGATGGCTGTCCACCCTCTACAAACAGCTAACGGTGTTAATTGGCTTCTGCTTCACAGCTCTCAGAACTCCTGCGATGCAGCTGACCAGCTTTCAGCCAGAAGTTTTGTATTCAAACAGATCGCAGTAAAAGGGAGCTGGTCTGGTTCTACTGCTGGGAACTGTCTACCAACTTAGACTGAAAAAACTTCTGCAGGAGACACTACACGATTTAGGGAATTATTTTTTATCCTTGTTCCTTTACTAGAGGTTTATCCTGGACGCTATCGGATGTGATTCTTGCTGGGGTGCGCATACTGTGCCTCGGAGAACAGTGACTGTCACTCATGTTTGAGTGTCCTCTGGGCCTAGAACTGCCCTTGACGTGTACCCAGATTGCTTTGTAATGACTTACAGCAGATCAGAAGGTAACAAACTCTATCAACAGATAATAAATAGTCTGTGAAAACAGAACACGGCATGTCTGAAGTTATGTATGCATCAATGCACCATAGTTGTTCTATCTTTCCATTTCCTTAGCACTTACCACCAAATTACTTGTTGGAATAAAACAATGACGAGCACAGCAATCACCGCAACCCTTCAATTAGTCTGTTTATCTGTACAGTTCCAGGTCTGTCGTCCTGGTAAGAGAGCAGCACGGGCAGCTGTTCACCTGCTTACACAGCTCACCTTGAGCCACGTGAAACCTGTGTGCAGAGTTTGATCCATGACCAGAAGAGCACGAGGACGCCCAAAACCCAGCACAAACAACAGCTGCCAGCGCAAGGAGACGCGACTCTGCCATTCTGAAAACAGCATGTACTGGAAGAGGCTCTTCACAGAGACTGCAGCTGCTGTGCTGACTGGCAGCCACCAAAAGCCCACACCCAGTCCATTCTGCTGGCAAGCACTGCTGTGCACATCAGCCATGGCAGCCTCCAGTGAGGACTCTCTAGCCACAGCACTCTCCCACACTTTCCAGTAACCATTTTTTTCAGCTAGACCCAGTTCTTGCTGCCAAAAGCTTCCAGCTACCATCATCAGTGCGTGCTGCTCATAAAGGTGCTCCAGGCCCACGGCCCTGTCATTCTAACCCATTTAAAGCTACACATGTACTGGTTCTGCTAGAGCTCCCATTCTGTCATTGTTTCCGTTGTAAACCCGTTTTTTTCAAGTTTGCATAAAATTTATCACTCAAAGCCTGCTCTGGGCTGTAACTTGGCAATATTGACTTTCAGCCTGGAAGCAATTTCCCCCCGCTGCAATAATTATAAACAACCTTAGTTCAAACAAAGGGGAGTTGGCAGGTAGCACAAGCCTATGAAACAATTCAATTGCTGCTGGTATTTGGGAGAAATAATACTAAACCTGTTACCTACGTGGCTCTGGAAAAAGTCTGCTTCATAAACACAGTGAGTGCTTTGTCTAAGGAGGTTTTAGTACACTTCAGACATTGAGAAGAGCCTTAATCCCATAAGTTAAAGGAAGAATAGTCTTACACCTATCACCAAAGGGCAACCGCTGAAATGCCTGCCACAGCCTGAGTTCAAGCAAGACTGAATTCCACCTGCAGCCTTCAACGGGCATCATCTCGTGCATATTCCCACAAACTGCTGAGTGGAGGCAGCCCGTGTCACCAGTCCATCACGGCGGGACGCAGTGTGCGGTGCTCAGAAGTGCCACAACTGCAAAATAACCGCAAAGTTCAACAATCACAGCAGAACTACGGACGGGGCGGTCACAACACGGCATCTTAAGGGTAACAAGCGCACGCCGTTTCGGGGAAGCCCGACACTTCTTATCACGCTCCTACAGAACACTAGAAATCCACCACTGCCGTGACTCCTCGGCGTGCTTTGTTTCAAATGCTGAACCACTGCGATAAGCAGGAATGCCTTCCACAGTTACGGAGCGTAAGGGGAGAGAGCATTTCTGCGTCTGTGTTCTCTGCCTCTGGGAACGCGAACATCCGGTGCCTTGGGCCCAGCGTCAGAGAGCCTCACGACACGGCAGGTGGCACGCTGCACCTCAGATCTAAGCGCTGCTGCCCACTGGCTGGGCTCCGGGGGTGCTCCCAGCGGGCAGGCGATCGCCTGGGGAAGAGGTGCCAGCTGCACCCGGAGAGCTGGCCCAGGTCTGAGCTGGAATGCATCCACCAATTCAGACGCAGATTTTTTTAAGGTGTTACAAATGCACGCACAGCGCAGTCTGAGTACTGGATTTGGCATTACAATATCTCAGTTAGATGCAAGAATGTGTAAAATCATGAGCCAGACAGCTCCCTGCTGACCACATATCTGAGGAAGCTTATACGCGCCGTTTATTCCAGCAAATGCACGGAATATGTTGTACTTGTTAAACGCGTTCCCAGAATGCTAGTTTCAGGCAGAAACACACAAATAAATGGTGCCTGGGGTTAAAACCTCCCACTTAAAGTCAAATCCCTCCTCTTCGGAGGGATCTACCAGCTCCGGTGCTGCAGGCCTGGGTCTGGCTCAGGACACCTCAGGAGGCACTGACGGCCGTGCAGGCTGCTCCTGCCAGCCTCTTCGAGACAGAGCCGTTTTTCCCCTCCCCCCTTTCTTTTGTACACAAGACCAAACCAGAATTGAATACTACTCATTGAGATGATGGTTTTATACAACCTCTGAAGGCTCCTACTTCAATAGTGAGAAGAAATGAAAACATCAAGCATTGCTTCCGTGTAATCAGCAGAGCAGCAGCCGTAGCCCTGGCAGTGGCACATCCTGGAGACAAGGCCCTCAGCACCCCAAGGGCTGCACCTGCCTGGGCAGCTCTGTGCATCGCTCAGCGTTCAAGCGTCGGCACTGCCCCACCTCTGCCCACCTAACAGCGCAATAAGCTTGATGCTGTTTTCAAGCACTTGGATATCGTCAGGCTTAAGCAGTGAACAAAGATGTAAACAAACACCACCTCCCCAGTTTCCAATTTATCCCAGGCTCTCGCTGCCCTGACCACGGAGCGATGTTAGCAGAGCTCTCGCCCTGAAGCTTCTTGTCTCACAGCTGTGCTGAAGAATGCTCCCATTCACCTGGCTCAACGTAAAAGATAAGGTCTTAGCAGGGCCTTCTTGCCAACACCTGTCTGGATGGGAAGAGCTGACCTTGCCTTTGGAAGGTTAGAGAGCCCAGGGCCATAATGTCACTGCACTGGGACATAGCACAAAGTCTCAAAACTCCTGAGCACGTTCTGCTGACAGATGTTCGTGTTTGTAATGGTCCCATCGCAACCCATCGATGCTGGCCAAGCAGCACCCACTTGCAGTACATGCAAAAGTCATTTTTATGTCATTTTACTTTGAATTTAAAATTCATTAATTTGGGTGTAAAATAATCGGAATTGAACAGAAATGTTTTCACGTTGTACTTCTACCTTTTGGGGAAAGCAAATCCTCTTTCAGGAAGAAAGCAAACCCCCCACTGGCTCCCAGCTGTGCACGGAGGGCTGTGAAACAGGCCCTGCTGCCCTACCTGCACGTTTTCTCTTGATACACTTCTCAGTTAGCACAGGGAGTGATGCAACAGGCACAGCAAAGCCCACTTGCACAAAATTTGCTGGACATAAAGCTACTCTGAAAGTTTGTTTTGATCTTCAACAGTTGCAAGAAGAATTGAAATCAACTGGCTGCACTTACACAACTGCTAAAGAGCATTCCACATGTTAACAGCAACATTAGGTGAAAAAATTATCTATAAAAATACCAGCCACATGCTAAATGAGGTGACATCAAGGCAATAAACAGCTCCATCTGTACGAAGGATTTTGTATAACAACCAGAAGACATCTCAGAAAGTAACTCTATGGATGAAGCACTGGAAAAAAAAAAAGTGGGTTGGATTTTTTTTTCAAGGCTCGGTTTTACGTCTTTTTCTCAGATCACTTTATAAATCTGCTCCACATTAGAAATCAGACACACGTGTATTTTTTTCCAAGTAAAGAAAGTTGAAGGTTTACATTTTTAATAGCAACGTGACTATTTCTGAATGGCAGCAGTATATATTACATGCAGTGTGAGAGGGTTAAACAGGACAGCCTCAACTCTTTATAAACTTTTGCCCTCTGGATATGTACTCATTGGCTGCTGTACAAGGCTCGAGCTGTATTACACGCCTTAACGATATGGTTCAACTGTCGGTCAGGCTCGGGGCCTGGCAATAGGCCAGACCGCAATCAATGGGACACAAACCTCCCCCTTTCAGATCATCACGAAGGCTCATATTATCTCCTTTTTGTCGTGCTGGTTAAATTTATGGAGCAGAACCCCGAAGCTGCATTCCTTGGCTTGGGCCGGCCCACGCGGGCCTCCCTTTGTTTGGTACTGTAAGCGAGGCGTGCTTTGGAGGATTGCGGGGTTGTTAGTTCAGGCACTGACTGTTTGCTCATGACTGAAATGAAAAGAGTTCAGTGGAAGGGCAAAAGGACAGCACAAGTGTAAAACCCCATCCCAGCAGTCCCCGGGCTCCCATCTACAGGCTCGGGACAAGGACTAAACACAAAACCTCGCCCCTAATGACAAAGGAAAAAAACCTGTCTGGTACCAGGTAAACGGGCGGACAGCACCTAGCACGGACCTCGGGGCAAGGGCACTTGCTTTCAAGTCAGCCTGTAATTACTGCCCAACTACAAACCTAAACTAATTTGGCTTTAAATGCTGCTTAGAAACAGCATTAGTTCTAAGGCAACCCTGCATCTTTAATGTGAAAATAAAACTTGTCAGGGCAAACACCGCGGGCCCACCAGCAGGTTTCAGTGTTCTGTCATTTTATGTTTATGGAGAAACCTCAGAGGAGCTGATGCCATGGTGTTTGTGCTCGGTAGGAACTGGTAGGAAGCAATTCTTGTAGCACACAGAACTACTGGAAAGGCAGGCAGAGGAAATAAACTTCCTCTTAGCGGACAGACGTGTCCACCACCTTCATGTTTGGGCTCAGAGTAGGAGCGGGCCACTGGACGGCGTGCTCTGTACTCAGAGCTTCATGGCTGCAGTAATCAAAGGACACAAAACGAAACACAAGGACTTCTTTGAAGTGAGAGCAAGGCAAAATCACCTGGAGTGAAAGGGAACAGAAAGAGCTTGAAAGATGGTACTCCAAATACAGGCAGCAGAAATACACACACGGGAGACCACCAGAACCCTTCCTGGGTACGAGATGCCGTGCACCAGGACTCCCTGTGCCTCCCTCCGCCAGCACGAGGGCAGGAGCTCCTCCCAGCACGCAGGTACGCAGGGCACGGGGTCCATCTGTGCTTCAGTAAATAAACAACTGCTGTATTCCTGTTGCATTAACACCAGTTTCATCTTTTCTACTATTTTTATGAACTGAAAATACTCATAACATGGCCAAAAGACATTACAAAAACCCACAGAACGTGCATTAAATGTTTCCAATTCTGGGGATCGAGCCCGACTGGCTTAATGCAGTCTGATGACTTGTGCTGGTGCATTCCAAGAGCCACGTCTGGTTTGAATAAAGCTTTGGTTCATTTCTGTGCTCCTATGCTTTTAACATCCCACCTAATCCAGAGCAAGGAGATCTGTGAATGGAAACTGTGAGCACTTCACTGCCTGGTCTTTGTAGACTTTTTAGCTTGTTTTGCTGCTAATAATGCATTAATGAAATGTTTTATTTTTCAAAGCCTCTCCAGTTCCACTCGAGGAGATACTTTTGCACACAGTTTGCACCTTTGCAGACTGGTAAAGCCCACAGCTCCATGGAATTGTTTAAAACCAAGAACTATCACATGGAATCCACTGACACAGCTATCATTTAGCAGAGGGCTTTCTGAATGAGGACGGATCTAAACAACACACAAATGCCAGAGAATAGGAAACATACAGCACAGCGAGGTGTTCCTTGTACTTCTTGGCCTTGTCCAAAAGCTGCTGAAATGCAGGCTGAAGAAATACAAGTATTTCTAAGGAAATTGGTTTTTCTCCCAGTCTAGATGCATTCCTTTCAGTAAACACATTTGCATGTAATTAGTCTAAAATCCTGAGGAAGTTAATAGCTGCACACTGTGAAGCACACACACGGTATATGAATTTCATTTTGCAGAGTGCACCCAGCCCTCTGGGCTGCCACCTGAGCTGTGTGCACACCCTGCCAGTGTGCAGGCTGCACCACGAGCAGGGCTGACACGCAGGTGGGAGAACAGCCTCAGCAACTCTAGTCCTTTGGTTTGAAGGAGTGTGTTTGTAAAAATAGGTAAGATGCTTGCTTTCAAGTTTACCGACCTCAGCTCAGCCCCTGCTGCTCGAAGCCTGGCCTGCACGCTCCAGAGGCTGGTCAGATGGAACATATGCAAAATGCAAGACTTGCTCCATTAAACGCTGCCTAATACAAGCCAGCCACTGCTAGTGTTTTTTTTTTTTTTTTTCCTTAAAATCTCTTAAAAACATTCATATACAGCAGATGTGAAAGGAACCACAACCATACAATATTCATGAAGCATTACGTAGCTGCCACACATCCAAACGCTCCGGTTTTATTCCCCCACTCCTTTGGGGTAGTTAAATTGGGTCAAGTTCAAGAAAAGGGGGCACAGACCACCAACTGGAAAGACAACTGATTGCAAAAATATTCTAAATACATTTTACGTGACACCCAGAAATGAACATATCTAGCAACAACCTCGTGGAAACACTCAGAAGATAACTGCAGTAGTGCATACAGAGGCATTGTAGTTTGGTTTTACAGCTGGCCATCCCACTGAAAAGGAAATGGAGAGGAACATGTTAACGCAGAGTTTGGATTCTCTGAACCATGTGGACTTCTCCTGGGTGCTGTGCAGCCAGCAGTGCTTTCAGAAACAGAACAGCGTATTCCTCTGGAAATTAAGTGACATTTTTATACACGTGGCTCTACAATTATAAACCCTACAATAAAATAAGATTAAGCAATCTGAACGTTTTAAAGCTTCACCCTTCTTTTACTAAAACCTGTGGATTAAGAAAAAAGAAAGAAAAAACGAGAATGGCATGCTGTTTTCTTCAGCCATGCACAGCAGATTCTGCTGTGCTGCGAAGAACAGAGGCTGTGCTCCCAAGTGATTGTTCTGCAGACAAAGGTCCTAGAGAGGGAAGGCAAAGGGAACAAACCCTGAGGTGCCATCTGTCAGCCTTCAAGGAGGGAGCGAAAAAAGTTATGAGAGATAAAAATAGAAAATAAAAAATCATCCAAAAAAAATCCTCTTCCCTGCCCTCCCCAGACCACTAACATTTCTAACATACAGAAAATCTTGGGTTTCTCTCTGCCCTTTCTTCCTGGACTCTGAACAAAAAGGCAGAAGAAGTTATTTACCACTCCACAAATTATACTTTTTCATTACTCAGACACGTAAGCTTTATTCCCCAAAGGCTGGCTGCTGGAGGACCAGTCACTGTGTGCGTACGCAGCGACTCAGAAGCGCAGCGAAATACGGGAGCGCGCTCCATCCCCGCGTCCCAGGGCTTCAGGTACGGCAGAAAGACGAGCAGCCTGGGTGCCCAGAGACGTGTGAACTCCTTCCACACAGGGAAGCAGACATGAATACACAAGTCAATCTTGCAGGATTCCACGTAAGGCCAATACAGTCATTATTTCAGACTCTCCTGACTACGAGCCCTGTCTCTTGATGTACAGCGTGCGAGACTTCTGACTTCATGGGAGTGAGTGTAGGCTACAAAGGGCTACAGTTCTTTCTAACCCAAGTCATTCATCTGGAAAATAGCTCCAAGTAAAAGCAAGAAAAAAACTTATTCTTCCAGAAAGCTGTCAAAGAGAAAACCACAGTGGCAACGACAGGCCAGATGTGTCCCACAGCAGTAAGAAGCACTCTTGGAGTAGGCAAAAGGAATTGAGGACAGATCTGTGCTCATTCCTAAGGGCAGCCTAATTTGAAATGAAATTATTTTAGGTGGTTAGATGCTACATCATTGTCTCCTTCTAGTGAAGAAACAAAAATAGCCGAGAAGTGCGTTTTGAGGAAAAAATAAAAGTGTTGAAATAAAAGAATCCAAACTGCAGAGGCACAGGGCTGCAGTTTGAGGAACTCATTTCCACCAGAAGAAAACCTAAGTTCACTTACACGACAACACGAGCAGACATCTGAAGAATGGAACAGGAGCTGCAGCAGAACTGCAGGAGGTCACCAGTGACAAATGGAAACCTCACAGGAGAGTACGAGCAGGTAAGAGTGGGAACACAAAGCCATCATGGAAACAGGGAGCAGTGTCTGCTGAGGCAGAGCGTGTGGGCACAAACCTGGGCCTGCTGAACTTCAGGGATCTAGCAACAGCAGCACATAAAGTTATATTTGCAGAGGACAAACTAAAAGGTGTTTAAAACTCCGGCGAGGACAGTGAAGCACTACAGAACCTGAAGAGGTCAGAAATATGGCAGGATATGAAATGGGATTCAACCTACAAAACTGCAACCCGCTTCATCTAGGGAAAAATAATCCAGAACACAAATATTAAACGACAAGGAGATATTTGGAAAGCAGTAAAACAAAACAAAAACTCTGGGGGAAAATAGCAAGCAGAAAACTGGACATCGATTTGCAATGTGATATGGCAGTAAGAGCAGCCAGCAGTTTGGGATGAGTCGCAGAGCTCCGCTGGTCACAGAGCAGGATACCACAGTCCCTTTACACACAGCACCAACGGGAACCTGCAGACTGCTGGGATTTCAGAGCAGCTCAACACCAGCGATGGAAGAATGTGGATAGGTTAATAGCAAACATTTAAACCTACAAAAAGAAATTCAATGGTGGCTAAGGATGGAAGGTAGAGCTAACATGGAAGAGAAGCAAATGGCAACAGTGATTTAATACGATGCCACAGGAATAAAGGGGACAAACTTGCTGGAAAAAAAAAAACCCAAACCAGTTCATTTGACAAAGCAGCTCATAATAAAGGCCTATTATATACCCCTGGGAAAAGTGAGGAAAGAGGATATGAAGGAAATCACAGTGCTGAAATTATTTACAGATCTGACTGATAAATCAGCTCGACTGTAACGTAGGAACCATTTCTAGATTTACACAACACAAAGAATGCTAGCTGGTAAATGAGTCTCTCTCTGACTTGTACTAAGGCCTCGTGAAGGCCTTCCCAGGAGGAGAACAATGTCTGCTTCAGCCCTGGCCCATGCATGGCACACGGGGCTGCAAGGCCTCTAGAAGTCAGTCCTCCATCAGGTGCAAGGCAAGGAGGGATTCCGGGACACAAACAGAGGGGCTGAGGCTCAAGCAACATCTGTCTTCAAAATCGAAAACCCTCAGAATACATTAGCTAGGATGCCCTTCCATACCATTACTTACACATTTTCTATTTCCTCTTTTTGGGGTCACAGGTATTCTCCTGCTCTTGAGTCTGCTGCTTTTAGCTTCACAATCAGTCTCAGCTAACAGTGAGATGGACACACAAAGGGGAAAATGAATACATTAATTAACTGGTAATAAATCACCCACTGCTGGCATTGGCTGAGACTTTGCAACCTCATGGCACATTTCTGATAAGATGGAAGGTGATGAGGAAAGAACAGCCAGAGCTGGCTGCTTCTTTCCAGGTTAAGTATATCTAAAAGAATCAACCACCTTTTTGTAGGACCATTAATGCCTTGCCAACCTCTACCTGTTGTTAACTAATACAGCCCGGCTCACTGGCAGGATTGATGAGAATCAAGCAGGTCATGAAGCAGTCCTTACTCCTGGCTACCTGGTAAGAACATCAGTCCTCCCAACAGCAGTTCAAGAGTGACTTAGAAAAAGTGTCAAGACGTGCCCTGACCTGGCAGAAGCCTGACAGAAAGCTGTAGTGGCAGTTTCATGCACTTGTCAAGTCAGACACATCTAAATACATTCTCTGAGCTTGGGCTGTGCTGGGAGCTAAAACACGTTCCTGGGAGAGAGCTTTCCAAGCACATCGAGAGACAAAGCAGCCTTCCTGGTCTGAACTGGTCTTAAAGGCAGCGTATGACAAGCATGGAAGCAATCCAAACTCTGCTGTGACACTGCAGTGCTTGGAACACATAAAACCCACTCAAACAAGGCACCAAGTCACAAGCAGTAGCTGTTCATAAAGCAGATGTATGTGGCGTTGTCAACAGCTGCTTTACTTTTATCCTCAGTGTTAAAACTTTAAACCATTAAGGCAGCTTTATGAATAAATTACAAACACAGTACAGTGACTTTTAAGACAGGCCAGCCTAAAGATAGATTTTCAAATATTTTCTTGTGCTTTAAAGGCACCACATTTTAAATCACCACAATTTGCCAAACAGCCATCGCCTGTGTCTCAGCTGTACTCAGCACAGCCCCATGCCCCACACCCAGGGGTTCTGCACACAGCCCAGCCCAGATCAGTGCCCATGGAGCCACACAAGATTTGTGCCCAAGGAGCACGACCACCGAGCAGCACGAGCTGCAGAGCCTTCCTCAGTGTTCTCCTACTCAACTTTGCTGGAATTTGCCTTTCAGGAAAACCTACAACCTCAATTCCAATAATTCAAGCCAAGCAGCATGATTTCAGGGCTTTTTAAAATAAATAATAAAAAAAATGCAACCATATGATTAAGGGAATTGCAAGGGCCTTTAATTTACAGTTATGTACCACGCTCTTGAAATGCAGCTGTAACTAACTGCTTGACCCAACTTTGCACCAATACCTGAAACTTGCACAGATGCTGTCAGCCTCGAGATGAGGTCAAGCCAGTTCTTAGCCTGCTTATTACCCTACGTTCAGTTGTTCAGAACTACACTTGAGATCAGTTATTGCCGTAATTTTCCTCAGAGTGTTGTTTTTGTGTACTTAGCTTGGAGGAGCCTGCACAGCCCAGCACATACTGAAAACAGAAAATTCAACAGGAGCCAGCATCTCGAGTTTGGAACACTGCTCTCTTTGGATTCCAAACCACACATATTTGAACAGTTAACAAATGCGGCAGGGGGATATTGGTACACAGCAGTGCAAAAATGTCCAAACCCTTTGTTGTTCTTTTTTATACCCTTGAAGAAAACAATTTGGTTGCTTCATTATGTAAGTGTACCAAAAAATCTTACCAAACAAAACATGGGTGCAAGACTGCCTATAGCTTGTGCTCCACATATCCTCAAGTGGATTTGTTTATTTAAAGAAAAAAAAAAAAGTTTTGATCAGATTTTGTAGACTGAAAAAGTGAAGTAGGTGGCAAAGGTTTTTCCTTGTAAAGGCTGTTGGGTCAAACGTTTATCACAGAAGGAAATCATTTCACACTGCTGGTCTGTGATGGTCTATTTCAGAACTCAGAGGAAGCTAAAATGTGGTTCAGCTCATCTGCCCAGGCCTCCTATCTGACAGCTCCCAAGTGCTTCCCACCTTTAAGTGGGAATAATTGATAAATAAATCTGCAGAGTCACAACATCAGGGAGTACCCAAACAAAACAGTAAAGGTGTTTTCTCGGGGATATTCTTTCAGTCTTTGTGTCATTCTACGTATGCATATTTACTCACCAAATCATAATCCTTGACCTCTTGGTTTTATGAATCTAGCTAAGCATCCAATCCACGAGGCACACACTCACACACGTCCATTTTCACAGCAAGGTACCCCTAGGTTCATCTGCGAAACTTCCTGCATCTGGCTCACACTTCATCAAGCTCACTGCTCTGCACTGGAACACTGATGGCAGACACCTCGAGATTCCAAGGGCAGCATGATAAAACCCACAAAGTGGAAAAGCCAGACAGGAAGACAAACTAACCAGAAACCCCAACATTTTGCAAAAGTTTTTCCTCTAAGCTTTCTGACAATCCTGCTTAGGATTTCCTTTTGCTTCTTCTGCATGCATACAACAGCAGGGCTCGTTGGTATAGCACTGCCATACAAACTCGTGGCCACAGAGAATGGAATCTTCCATCGGAGTGGCCTTTCCAGAACCCTTTCACTCCTCTCCATTCTCAGTCAATGAATATTCATTCTCAGGGAGCATTCATTCACTTGAAGGATACTCAGTATTTTGTTGAGACTGTGTCATGCCAGCTACTGAGCACAGGAGTGTGGCCAGTGTGCCCGTCCAGACATACTGACTGGTAATACCCACCCACATCTGTGGCAAACAGATGAGCACATGCCAACAGTGGCACATATCCCCTTTTTTGGTAAATGAGAACCATTGTGTAAAATGAAAATTAGAATTTTAATCCCACACTGTAGAATAAGAATTCCTATTTTATGTTGCAGCTTTTCTAATATAATGAATAGCAAGTACCAGCAGATACCATGTCAAAAACTTGCTGAAGAAAAAGCAGGCTGATTGAAACGGGCTACATCACTACTAGCACACGGTATGTTTGACTGAGCTGTAGTTTCTTCGGGTAAGGAAAGACAATCAGATTAGAAATTGCAGCAGAAATAGCAAAATGAACATTACATTACTACTGATTGGCAATAGGAAGCGCGTACTGACCTGGGGCCGCTCAGAGTCGCCGTGTCCCTCACCGCCTGCGCAGTTTCTGATGCAAAATCCAGAGCCCCAGCAACAGGTTTGGTTACGGTGCCCACCAGGCCCTTCCCAAGGCCTGATATGAAACCACTGACACCTCCTTCCGTTTTCACACCCTCCACTGTTGATGTTATCACGCTTGTCAGTCCCCCGATGATACCTGGAGGAGACAGGAGCACCCAGTAGGCCAGAGGCACCGCACAGCTCTGCTGCAGCTGATGCCGCCTGCCTGAGCGACTTGCTGTCAAGTGTGACTGAAGTGTTATATTACACATAATACAAAAGCTGTTTCACAACTGAAGAGCTAATAACTTTATACTTTGTATGTGAACATATTTTAAACCCATGTAGTATATCCTTGCATGCACACAGATAATTATCCCATAGAAAAAGATTTAATACATTAATTGTGCATCATTTGACGTTTCTATTCTATTTTATTTCCCACCTGTATTTACACAAACGACTCTCATCTATTCCTGAGGTGAAGTGGTTACTTACAATATGACAAAATTCAGTTAGTACAAAGGCTTAGGACAGAAAATGGAAGACTCCACTTGTCCACTGGAAAAAGTCAACTCTTAAACTGGCATTATGTGATTTTAACTGCGATGCTGCCGACAGACACTTCAGTGACCTTTTCCATTCCTGAGAATCTAAGTGCTAACAAGTAATCAAGAATCTATCGAGGCTTCAAGACTTGGAACAGTTCATATTATCTGAGAATGTGCTTTATAGATGTCACATCACAGTTTCTGGTGAACCAGCTTAAGCCCTGGAAAAATGCCTACCAGCACCTGGCTCATTAGCTTTCCAGCACCCAGGTGCTCTTTTGAGATCTATAATTGAAGTACCAGGCAGCATCTTTACTTGCAAACATGGGAAGAACAAAGCACAAAGTATTTAAGTGGCATTTCTTAAATAGTTATAGATTATGGTTAATTCCTGTGTTTCAACAGATGGGATTTAATGGGAAGCGTTTAAAAATTCCACAGAACTGAAACTAAAACAGTCCCACTAATTATTGCTTGAAAGTCTGAAACACTTCAGTTTTCCTCCTTTTATACTAATATTGTTTATACCAGACTTCATAACACATTGGTATGAGATCTCTCGTGATCCATATAAATACCTGCAGTCTCTCTATGACAAAACACCAGCAGAAAGACTTCTGCTCAGCACAGAATATTGCCATTTCAGTAAAAGCAAGGCTATGCAGCCTGCAACAGTCACACTCCAAGAAGGACATTTAAAAAAACTGAGTCAAGATGATGAAAAATATAAATATTTGATTTAAACTTGGCTTGTATTGATTTAACTTTCTTCAACAGATAAATCATGAACTAAATTGATGCAAGATCCTGGCCAAATTACGACTAGTCCACTGTCTTTTACACAAATTCATTACCCTGGTTCTTATCAGAGTTAAAAAGAAGGTTAAAAAAATTAAAGAATAAGATCAACAAACTGTTGCACTGATTCTGTGGAAACTGAAGTATGGGGAACTGAAAGGAAAAAGGTTACACTCCAGCCACGGTCACTCTGTAGCATCTGGCCCTCACCAGGACTGTTTGCAGGGGTATTTTATGGTTACACAGAAATTGAAGCTCCAGATAAACATTCTCTAAAATTTAATTTCTAGAAAATGTAATTAATTTAAAAAGCTTTTATTTACAGATACAACTGAGAAGGCCTTATTCTTAAGGCCTATTCTATTTGGTAGAACTCAGGTTGCAGAACTCAAAAGTGAAGTCTCAGACGGTGAGCTATTGCAGGCTGCAACTCATCACCCAACAGCAACGCACACTGCCGAGCATCGCTCTTTCCCATCTGCTCACTACCGTAAGAGTGAGACGAGCTCAGCCTTACCATGGGCAAGGCCATGGATTCCAGCTACCAGGTGCTCCCCACTCGTCGCAGCGTGATAGCGGATGTACTCTCGCTCGGTTTGATGTCTGTTGTCCATTGTCTTTCCCAAGCCATCTGACAAGGTCCCAGCAAACTGTAAGAGAAAAACCTTTTCCGTTATGAAAAGAAAAAAGCAGCGTTTCTTATGTACATTTACTGAAGAAATTCCTGAATTCTAGTTGTAAAATACAGATTGACACAAGCCTTGTGTTGTTTTTTTTGTTGTTGTTGTTTGTTTTTTAAATGCATGCATTTACTCCAGCATTTTTTGCCATGAAGAAGACTCTGAAGAAGTACATGAACCCATGCCTTCCATTGGTGCAACTTAATCCTGAGCCGACAGTCTGGCCCAGGTACTGCCCAACTACAGAGGTCAAGCCAAAACAATTGAAGTCTGTGAAAGATGCACAAGATGTACAGAAAGAAGTTCCAGTGACCCAGCTGTAACCTTTTGGAAAACTCACAAGAATGTTTAGATACAAAGTTTTCCTTCTGCAAAGCTATGTGAAAGGCTTCGAGGCAAATACTCCTGACATGAGACTGAAACATTTGCAAGAGTTGTGTTTTCAGTAACACAATGTCTAAACCATGGCCCTGTTAGGGAGAGCTGAGCCATGGTCACTGCAGAACCTGGAGGATCTGCTGAAGATGGCAAGGCTGATGTCCACAGGTACAATAAGCTGCAAACCAAAAATCTAAAGGGAACTTGCATCTGTGTGTGTATGTTTTTACTCTTTACGCTTAACAGTATGGAGGGAGACTTTAGAGAATGACAGAATCATCAAGGTTGGAAAGACCACTAAGATGATCCAGTTCAACCATCAACCCATCACCGCCATACCCACTAAACCATCTCACTCAAAACACGTCTCACTTGAGACACACTGATAGATAAAAGAGCATATCTAAGTCCAAACAAGATTTATTCTAAGAACTCTGACCATTACTGAAGATCAGTGAATGAAAAACCACCAAACAAAAGTGAGTGACTATGATTGTGAAAAGCAAGGCTGCCTTCCTCTTCCACCAGTGACGTACTTCCGAATTTTAGATACTTCTTTCCAGCACAAAGACAAACCAGCCCAACAGCTCCAGTCATGCAAACAAGGAGACGTGAATGAAAATTAAATCCCATGACCCTTCCTGTGACGTGATCATATGGACACTACGCAGCACATGGTGATCGCTGGCAGAACTACTTCTGACCTCTTTGTGAACTTAAGGTAGATGTTATTTTTTTTTAATTAGCCTAGAAATACAAACCAACCTGATGTTACCTGTTAACTGTCTTAAGTGTTGGATTTGTGAGCGTCTTTCCTTTAAGAGGATTAGAGGAGTTGCTATGAAAATGAAAGGGCTCAACAGGCCTCCAGAATTCACATCTCATTAAGAAATCTGTCAAGTCCTGAAAATGATTTTTTAATGGATACATTTTGAAAGCTACACTTGTGCATGCTCAGACCAGCAGCCGGAAGGAATAACCCAGCATCTTAACATTGATCAGAACTGGTAAGCTTTCTTTACACCTTCTGGTACTTTTTTTGTCCTATTACTCAAAAAAAAAAAAAAAAAAAAAAAAAAAAAAAACCATTGAATGGCTCCACTACATCAGCTTTCCTGGTAAATACACACTGCTCTTTTGTCTGACTTCTTCCTCAGTGAAGCAGAATCTGACACCTAACAGTAACAACTCTGTTTTCGTGCACAGAAAGAATTTTGACGTAAGAATGATTCATTCTCTCAGTAAGGAGGAAAAAGAAAAGTAACACATGCACACAGGTAAGAAGCCATGGTCTCTGCTAAGTGTAAAAAACACCAGCAGATCACCAAACCCACAAACAACAACAGCTGGGTGTTCCATAGACATTAGCAAGTCATGTTGAGGTCTGCTCAGCAAGAGAGCAACCCGCCACGTTCTGCTGTTTGGACTCTGATTTGCAGTAAAGGCTCCGACTTGCAGCACTGGCATCATCCTGGTTCTTGATCTGAACAAGGTCTGCATCATCTCCAGTCACCCGATAACCATGAGCCACGTGAGTGAAACAACCGCTGCACAGCAGAAGCTTTTAACCATCTTTTTCCACGCATCGCAGGAATGTTTTCCCTGGAATGCTTTCTGAAGGCTGTTTCAGCAAATACAAGCATACTCATCTGTATAAAAAGGTCTGTGCAGACTAAAATCACTGTATTATGAAATCATTATTCAGCAGTGTCAGAAGAAACATGGAACTAAAGCAGGAACTTGTAAGAACTAGCCTCTCTCCCCCATCTTAATTTTCACGTGTTGTCTACTTGTTAATCAAAAAATACGTCAGTAACATGGTATTTCTCTTCAGTTTTTCCCCACTTTAGAGATCCTTCCCTGTAACTGAAGCAGGCAGGTCTGCACAGCAGGGACACGTGGGAAGGCAGCGCTGGAGTGGCCAGCCCATGCCTCCAACTGAGCCAAGTGTGGCTCTTCCAGACCACCGCATCCAGACGGAACGAAGCTTTCATAGAATCAGAGAATCATTAAGGTTGGAAAAGACCTCTAAGATCATCCAGTCCAGCTGTCCAGCTACCACCAACATTGCCCACTGAGCCATGTCCCCGAGTGCCACATCTCCATGGTTCTAGAACACCTCCAGGAAGGGTGATTCCACCACTCCCTGGGCAGCTGTGCCAGTGCCTGACTGCTCTTTCAGAGACGTTTTTCCTAATGCCCACCCTGTCCCTCCCCTGCACACCGTGAGCCCATCCCCTCCCATCCCATCACTGTTACCGGGAGCAGAGCCCGACCCCCCCTCACCACAGCCTCCTCTCAGGGGCTGTAGGGAGCAGTGAGGTCTCCCTGAGCCCCCTCTGCCCCGCTCTGCCCCATCCCAGCTCCCTCAGTGCTCCCACAGTGCTGGGCTCAGACCCCTCACCAGGGGTTTTGTCATTCCAGGTACTAAAATATTTCAACTCACCACTATTATGCAGTGCCTAATGCTTTGCCTTATCCAGTCTGCCCTTGCACTCTTAAAATATTATTCATCGCTTCTTGTTTTACATTTACGCAGTGCCACCAGGCAATACTGCCTGCCGTGATCTGCTACAGCAATTGAAATAATACCCGCACCAACAAACCAGCACTACCGACAAAATAACCCGATACACAGTGCTTGTGAATCCAAACCGGTGCCAGTAACGAGGCTTACGGGGCACGAGGAGAATTCAAAGCAAACAAAAAGGGAGTTAATTCTAGACTTAGGACTGTGTGTTCCCTCTCAGCCAGATGCACGAGGCACACGGCATGGAAATCAGTTTTAAGTAATCTCTTAAAGACTTTTTAAGCTCTTGGCACCGCTTTGTTCTCTAAGGACATCCCAAAAGGATAAATACACAGCTATGACTTCAGTCCAAACATTCCATTGTAATTCTAGCATCAGAGAATTGTACTTTTACAAATATTATTGACTGAGCAAAGCAGAACATTGCATGGAATGTTAAGGAAGAAAGCGATTACATTAAATTAAATATAGGTCAGTCATAATTTCTGTGCAAACCTCATAACCAACTGCATTTAAATTGGAAATCACGGGGTTTGCTCAGTTTTCAGCCTTGCTTTGCAGAACTCCTTTTCATGAAGGTCTTTGCTGAACGTCACCCAGCTCTCCCCAGGCACCGCTCGCGGCGACGCTGACACCTCCATCTCCTGTGCCACTGCCCCTGCCCAGGGCCCGGGGCACAGATGTACGCGTGGTGCTTCAGCAAAGCAGGAAAGAGCACTTCAGATTTATTTGAGAGGGAAAATCCAACGTAAACTGTGAATGATGTCATCTTCGTTTCTCACACACATTCCTGCATTTTCCAAAACAGGAAAATCCCGAGTCATGATGACTAAAATCATTCTGCAGTTTCAAGAGTAACTCCCATAAATACACTGAAGTGTCTGCATGAAAGAAGAGCTGCCCAGCGCAGGGAACAGGCCGTGCACGTGGTTCACTGACAGGAGAGAACAGCGATAACCAGATTTCTGAACAAGAGATCTTAAATACATTCTTCCTTACCGCCCTGATTTTGGAATTGTGTTTTCTCTGCTACCCAACATTTGCTTTGTGATGTATCACCAACAGAAGCAGTACGGGGTCAAGCACCGACTGAAAGGAATAAATATCTCAGTCCACACTGTGAACCAGACAGCAAAACCCTACCGCATACAAATACAGTACATACTAGCTGGGAAACACTGAACGCCCCTCCCTCCAATGTTTCACTTAGAAAATTATTATTATTATTATTATTTTTAAAGATCCATAAGCTGTCTTTTTAGCATGTAATGATAATTTGTTTCTTTAGATAATATCTAAAGACATTTTGTTATAAATGTCAACATATTTTATGTATATTTAAGTTATCTTACATAAAATATACCTATAAGTTAGATAATAAACTCAAGGAAATCGATAGCATTAGATATTAGAGGCTAATTCTTTAGAGTTCCACTTTTATTTTTTTAAAATAACAACATCCACACCTTCCCCACTGAGTGGAAGTTTTGGAAGCACTGTTCAGCCAAGTGATTAAATACAATGGACTATGACTAAGCATTTAACGTCTATCTATAAGCTCAATCCCTTGTGGTTATTTGCCTTCTAGCAATATCATTCAAAACTATCTTTGTTTCCTACTTCCCTTGAACCTGTTGTACATATTTTAGAGGAAAAGAGATTTCACAGTGACTTTTGACAGTGAAAACAACAGCTCAAAACGAAGCCTTCTGGTGCACGGGGGCAAAAATCTCCACAGCACCCAAGTTGTAGGGTAAGCAGGCACACACACACGCTGCTAGGACTCGTTAGGGTGAAGAAACTCGGTTTCAGAGCTAGTAGTCCTCCTCAAATGCTGGTGTTATTCTTTAGGAAGCATAAAAAACACAGAATTCTTCATATACACTGTGACAGGTTCAGTGGGACAGATAAATGTGCTTTGTAAATTCTTCAGCCCCAGTTCCCGTACTTTTATTGTGATGTCTCATGACTGATACGCCACACGTTTCTGTGACTACCATGAAAACAACAACTTTGAGAGCAGCTTCTTTACTAATCAAAAAGTAGGTGGTTTTTCTTATTCTGTTTTTTAAAGTACATCGTTAAGAATTGTAAGGTACAAAAACTACCAATTTCACCTCACAAACTGGATGGACATCAGCAAGTCAAAAGACAACACAGCTTTCCTCCTCTTACCTTTCTCTTTGGTCAACTGTGCATTGCACTGGGACTAACAAAATGCTTTAAATGTTTGAAATAGCACTTATTTCTCATATTTAAAACTCCTACCTATCTGAAGCTGCTCCACAAAACACACTGCCATGGCTTCTGTCGGCCTCCTACGAAGGTAATTACTCAGGTATCCAGGCACAAGGCTTGGTGAATTTCGCCACCTTTGTATGCACTTCTCCCCCTTCCATTCGTGGGCTCACACGCACCCAGCTCAGCTGGTAACAGCCTCACTGAGCACAGAGGAAGGTTTAGCCCAGGCATGTCCAACCCCTTTGGCAAATGTATCAAAATGGACAAATTTGCAAATGGAATGTACAGAGGTGCAATCAGACATTGAACTTGAAAAATCTCATTGCGTCCCTCTACTGGACTGTTGTAAGTCCCATCTTACCAGAGAAACATGCCCCTCACTTCACAACCACGCCTCATTCACGGCATCGCTGTGTGGCAGTACGGACATTTGTGATCAACTGTTCTCAAGGATGAAGCACAGGAAGAGTAAAATTTCATCAAAAATCTCTGACAACACCTTGAGAGCTCACTGAGAACTGCAACCACTGCCATCCAACCAAACTGACGCACTGGTTTCACAAAAACAAGGTCAGATATCCCACTAGTTTTACGTTATTGTTGCTTTTGTTTCAATAAAAAACATTAAAAAATAAGTTTTGTTAGCTATATACATTAACTATGTTATATTTTATATGCAGCCCAAGACAACAACTCTTCACTCCAGGCAGCCCAGCCAAGCCAACAGGTTGGACTGCCATGGTTTAGGCCAAGCCCAGGACACATGAATAACCAGGTCAAATCATGCCGAGAGAAATGTGTAACGGAACTGAGAAGAGATATGCTACAGCCTAAATTTAGAAAATACTCAGTCAGCAAAAGGCTATAATCAGCTTCCCATTTTGAGAGCTACGCACACTTTGACCCTCTCTAAAAGCCAGCGAGGAGGAGGCAGCGGCTTTCCCCACTGCACAAACACAGTTCTGGAGATGCTGCGCAGCAGCCTCCACCCTGCTCGTGTCATAGAACCGAAGGAAAGGAGCTCTAATTAGCTCACACCCCCTCGTTAGCCCAGCTCCTAATGCCTCCTGACAAGGCCTGCTGCTGGCAGCCGCCCGCGGGTGCCAACACCACCCGGCCCGGCCCGGCCCACCCCGCGCTGCCCACAGCGCCAGCTGCCCCGGCGGCAGGTGCCCCCGGGCCAGGGTTGTGTTACCGGGCAGCGAGTGATCCCGGCAGGAACCGCCGGCTGTTTTCACATACACAGAAGGCAGTCAAAAGTCCACAGCGTGAACTTGGAATGACCCCAACTGCAGAGTCACTGGCGGGTTCATCCGGAGGACAACGGCGCTTTATTAAACAACTAATACTCTCAACAGATAATCCCCCCCACCTTAACTCTTGCAAAGCTTTACGCTCTTCCTGTTTGTTT
>WBMW01001793.1:12555-23805 GCA_013396635.1 Penelope pileata
AGTTTTGGGCCCCTCACTACAAGAAAGACATCGAGGCCCTGGAACGTGTTCAGAGAAGGGCAACAAAACTGCTGAGGGGTCTGGAGCACAAGTCTGATGGGGAGCGGCTGAGGGAGCTGGGATTGTTCAGTCTGGAGAAGAGGAGGCTCAGGGGAGACCTCACCGCACTCTGCAACTTCCTGAAGGGAGGCTGTGGTGAGGAGGGGGTCGGCCTCTGCTCCCAGATAACTGCTGACAGGACGAGAGGGAATGGCCACAAGTTGTGCCAGGGTAAATTTAGATTGGATATAAGGAAAAACTTTTTCTCTGAAAGAGTGGTCAGGCACTGGAATGGCTGCCTAGGGAGGTGGTGGAGTCACCATCCCTGGCGTTGTTCAAGAAGTGTCTGGGTGAGGTGCTAAGGGACGGGATTTAGTAGCTTAGTGGGTAGGGATGGTGATAGGAGGACGGTTGGACTAGATGATCTTGTAGGTCCTTTCCAACCTAGTGTTTCTATGATTCTATGATTCTGAACTGCAGTGCTGCTGACAGTGGGATTCCCATCATTCCTCAAGGGCCAGAAAGCTGCAACAGAAACAAACAGCAGAAAAAAAGGACAGACCTGCAGCAATCCCCTGCAGAACATGCCAGCCCTGTGTCTGCCTCTTTCCAGGAGGAGAGGGTAGGACAAATGGATGAGAATCGTATTGGGTACGTCTGGCTGCATGCTGCACATTTTGTCCAGAAGGATGCTGTGAGGGACAGTTTCCAAAGCATTTCTCACATCAAAAAAATGTGAGAACACACCACTGCTTTGTGTGTCCAGTTTGCAGCTCTCCAACACAGGGCTCCCTCATCACTCACAGTTCGGCTGTGGGGACATCTGAGAGAAGTCTGTGGAGCTCTAGAAGGGATGGCTGAGGGAGGAGAGTTGAGGCTGGACCAGGCTGCTGGAGGTTCTCTGGTCCTCAGAGCTAAAAGCATCAGTGAGCTGTTCTCCTTTCTTCTCCTCTCTCTTGACTCTGTCCTGAGGCACTCTGCCACCATGCCGCTCAGAAGGTGACCCAGCGTAGAGAGGGCAAGAAATATGCAGCACCACCCCTTCCACACCGCTTCTGGAGCTACTTGGAGAGCGCTCATGCAATGAGGAGTGGAGAGCTGCCAAGATGAGCCTGACTCATCTTGGTTGCTGAGTACCGGGGGCAGCCAGCGAAGGGCAAGCCCTGTGCTCTCCCGCTGTCTCTTCCAAGGACCGATGGCTCTGCCAGGTCCACAGCATGAGGCTCCAAGGCACTCTGATGCTCTGTGGTCCACTGAGTGGTGAGTTGCACTGAAATGCAGGAGCCCTCCATATGCAAAAATCACAAGCTGCCCCCTCCTGCAGGAGCACTCCATATGCAAAAATCACAAGCTGCCCCCTCCTGCAGGAGCACAGGCCATCGCCATCGTGGCAGAAGCTTGCTCTGTGAGGAGGACCAAGGCAAGGAAGGCTGTTTCCTGCTGGCTCAGAACCAGTCATCAACCCTTTAGAAGGGGCCACGCTGAGCAGAAGAGGACTGCAAGGCCTCCTGAAGTCATGTTTTTGGATGCCTTCCTCTGCACATCCCTGGGGATGGAGTGCAGTGTGGGGAAGGAGCACACAGGGCCTTTGCCCAAAAGGGCATCTCCAGCTCCTCGGTGGGGAAGGGCTGGGCTCTACCACCTCAGGCTGAGGGCACATTTTCCTTCACCAGAAAGTCTCCTGGTTGCCCACGGTGTGGCAGGAGAGCCCCTGGCCAATGCCAGGCTGTGAGCTGACTCTTGGTCCTCCTACGGGGAGGGACAGAGCCTCCTGCACATGTGAGAGGGCAGTTAGCACAGCAGGCATTTCCAGCGGTGCTCAGTTCCTTGCCACTAAGGGCAGGGACAGCTCACTGGAAGCCTGAGCACCAGGACTGCTTCATACAATCACAGAGCCACAGCCAGCCTGGTGGAAGGGACCACCCGGATCCCTGAGCCCAGCTCCCGGCTCCACCCAGGGCTGCCCACACCTGAGCCGTGTGTCTGAGAGCGGTGTCCAAACGCTGCTCTGGCTCCAGCAGCTCCGGTGCCACAACAGCGTCCCCGGGAGCTGTTCCACACCTGATGTCTCTCAGAGAAGAGCCTTTTCCCGATTCCCGATCCCAAGCTGCCCCGAGGCAGCTCCGTGCTGCTCCTGGGCTCCTCTCCCCGCACACCAGAGAGGTCGGTGCCTCCTCTCTGGCGTCAGGAGGTCCTCCGAGCTGCAGGCTGCAGCGGGGCCACCTCTCTGCCCTGGGCTGAACAAACCAAGGGAGCTCAGCTCCACACCCACGCTGTGCCCTCGAGACCCTCTCCACCATTACTGCCCTGCTTTGGAAGATCCTTTATTGGTCCATGTCCTTCTGTCCACCCAGCTACACACAGTGCTCAGGAACGTGCCATGTTTCCACGTGCCCAGCTTCTGCTTGTGCAAAGCAGCCCAGGACTTAGAGGGGTGCAGGCATGAGGCACCACTGAAAACTGCCACTTCTGAGCTGCCTCTGAACACAGTGTCTTAGTTTGTAACTGAAATTTTCTCTCTTAGTGTCTGGTACAAAGCTGTGTTTTGGTTCTAGAAGAAAAACAAAACTGGTAACACCTGGCAGCATTGAACAGAGCCAAGGACATTTTCAGTTCTCTCAGCTCCTTGTGTTTTTTTGCCAGTGAAGGGACTGGGGTGGGGGGCACAGGGAGCTGGGATGGGACAAGAATGGGGCAGCTTACCCAATCTGACCCAAGGGATATTCCATACCATATGACATCATGTAATATAAGGGAGTTGGCTAGGAAGGGTCCGTTTGCTCAGGGATTGGCTGAGCCCTGGTCGCGGTCGGTGAGCAATTGCTTTGTGTATCACCTGTTTTGTATATAATTATCATTACTGTTATTTTATTCTATTTTCCTTTTCTGTTAGTAAATAGTTTTATCTCTACCCATGAGTTCTACCTTTTTTCCTGATTCTCTCCCCCATCCCAGCTGGGAGGGGCGGGGCGGCAAGCGAAAGGCTGTGTGGTGGTTTAAGCCTGCTGGCTCAAACCACAGCACACAGTAAGAGCACATGCTCTCCTTCACCTGTTCCTTGTTGACTAGATGCTACCAAAAACTGTAATTTCAAGCGGTCCTTACACAGTAGCTATACATATAAATAGTAACAAAGAAAAAAATGAACAGTAGAACATTTAAAACTTTATTTGAAAATAATCAAACAAGTGAACAGTTCTGCAATTCTTTTGTTGCTGAATACACTTTTCCAAACTTCAGTTTTCAGTATTTTCAAATGAGTATTTTCAGTATTCATCCCCCTCTTCAGCCTCTGCTTCTACTGTGTCTACCCCAACTTCTTCATAATCTTTCTCAAGGGCAGCCAGATCTTCCCGGGCTTCAGAAAATTCTCCTTCCTCCATTCCTTCCCCAACATACCAATGTACAAAGGCACGCTTAGCATACATGAGATCAAATTTGTGGTCAAGACGAGCCCATGCTTCAGCAATAGCAGTTGTGTTGCTCAGCATACATACAGCCCGCTGCACCTTTGCGAGGTCACCACCTGGCACCACGGTTGGAGGCTGGTAGTTAATGCCCACCTTCAAGAAAACAAAAACTTCTGTGATAAGCGGGAAGGATTAAAGACAGTTCTGTTAAAAAACCAAAAGTCACCATAGTTATGAACAAATAACTTAGAATTATTTTGCACTTCATCAAAATATTTAACCAAATCCTGAATTCAGAATCAGGTCAAATTCGGCCAGCATTAAGTAGATTGGGCTACAGAATATTTTCCAATAGATCATAATGGGTAAGCCACAAAAATGACTGTGGAAGGCCCATGGAAGAAATGACTGACAGAAGAGCTTACTGGACTCTAATTAGAACATAAGAACCTTGGTCTATCCAAGTCATGAATGCATGGACAGTAGCCAGAAGGACTGATCACTTATCTGCACAAGGAGCCGTTGCAGTCCACCGAGAACATACATGGCTGAAGAATCAGATGCTAATCTGGTAAAAAGTCTACTTACAGGAACCTATATTTAAATCAACAACAACAAACGGGTTTGCCCTAGTGATACCATGCAGGCCTCACAGATGCACAAATCGATAGCATCTATCATTTAAAGGTCTCTCAAAACTAATGTTGGGAAGTTACTGCTCTGGATTACTATGGTGGTTCCACAGGGGCTTGCGTGTATTCCCTCTTTACAAAATTACCTAGGTTTTTGAAGATTGCCAGTAAAACCTCACATTGGTTTTCAGTACCAATGTGTTTGTACATTGTTTTCAGACACTCGGTATTACCTGTTCCTATAAAAACTGTGATTACTGTTCTAGTAATTTGGTGCAGAATTTTCATCTGCGTTGCAATATCTTGGTTTTATACTAAAGAACGTAAGCTGAACTGCAAACAATTCAATAACAGGGACACCCCAGCATTGTACAACGATCGCTACCTCCGAATACTATGTAATTCCTAATATTTCAGACATCAAGCATCAATTTCAGAAATAGTATCTAAGTACCTTGAATCCAGTTGGGCACCAATCCACAAACTGAATGGTACGTTTATTCTTGATGGTGGCAATAGCTGCATTAACATCTTTAGGAACAACATCACCTCTATACAGCATACAGCAGGCCATGTATTTGCCATGACGAGGGTCGCATTTTACCATCTGGTTGGCTGGTTCAAAACAAGCGTTGGTAATTTCAGCCACAGATAACTGCTCATGATAGGCTTTTTCAGCAGAGATGACAGGGGCGTATGTTACCAGGGGGAAATGGATTCGTGGGTAAGGAACAAGGTTGGTTTGAAATTCTGTCAGATCTACATTGAGGGCTCCATCAAAACGCAGTGAAGCTGTGATGGATGAAACAATTTGCCCAATTAGTCGATTTAAATTGGTGTAAGTCGGACGTTCAATGTCAAGGTTGCGACGACATATATCATAAATGGCTTCATTATCTACCATGAACGCACAGTCTGAATGCTCCAGTGTTGTGTGGGTAGTTAAAATTGAATTGTAAGGTTCCACCACAGCAGTGGAAACCTGTGGTGCTGGATAAATTGCAAACTCTAGTTTAGATTTTTTGCCGTAGTCAACGGAGAGCCTTTCCATAAGCAGAGAAGCAAACCCTGAACCAGTGCCTCCTCCAAAACTGTGAAAGATAAGGAAACCTTGCAGCCCTGTGCACAGATCAGCCTATAATAGGAGGGAAAAAAGTGGGAGAAAAAAAGATTACTACTCTTTCCAAAATCATCAATATTAAAATTAGCATTCAAAAGCAACTATTCCCTAATTCTGTTAGTTTTGAAATGTGATCTTTTTTCTTGCACATAATTTACTCAAAACTACCACTGCATATCTTATTCTGAGTACGAGTATCTTCACATTTCAAAGTAGCATCGTCTTTGATGCCATTTTTGTACTACTGTAAGCAAGAGCTGTGCACCACTGTGAAGGGTTGTGATAAATCACAGCAGGCTTACAGCCTTGGGAACTACTATTCTATTCTAGCTGGCAGCAAGTATCAATCAGATGTTGAAGACAAGTATTTTTATAATTTTAGATAGAGAAGCACTATTCACTTTGAACCATGAGAAACTCAGATAGCGTTACATCAGGATACGAAAAACTAGAAAAATACTTGAAATTACTAAGCTTCCAACCAAAACATGAATTTCGGGGTACTGGAAATATCTTGCATGACACATAATGGTGCAATTCAAGTTAAAAATAATAAAGAAGTGATTACATATGTTTAAAGAGTTTATAATACGTTTCCGAGATATCCTTAAAATATCTTCAAATAATGATTTTCCATATCCTAATAACTCAAAGTTTTATTGACTGAATTTTTATTTAACTCAAGAGGAGGAAGGCAGGGAAAACATTATTTTCTTTAAAAATCACCAATGCATAAAATCCTTCAAAAAAAAACAACAAAAAAAACCAACAAGAAAAAAAACATTCCACCTCCCTTCCCCCCCCCCAAAAAAAGAAAAACACCACAGCTATAGAAAATCATTATTATAGGTAGCTGTAGAGCTTTATCACTTAAATGCTGATTTGCAGCATGAATTCTTACCAGTTTGCGAATGCGGTCTAACACCAGGTCAACAATCTCTTTTCCAATGGTATAATGGCCTCTGGCATAATTATTAGCTGCATCTTCCTTCCCAGTAATGAGCTGCTCAGGATGGAATAACTGCCTATATGTGCCTGTACGTACTTCATCTACAAAGAAACACGATATTTCCACGTAAATTTTATCTGCTCAGGTCTGCGTGTGCTGCCTAACGATGACGCAGATATCAAAAGTCTATAGACAGCATCCATGAGTACATGCAGCTTTTATGACCAGCATAAAAAGTTAGTACAACTTTGGCCCTTGTAGTTAGGGGAAAACAAAGAAACAAGTACTTTGAAATTTAAGACGTACACACTGGGTACATACCAACTACAGTTGGCTCTAGGTCCACAAACACTGCTCTGGGAACATGTTTACCAGCTCCTGTCTCACTGAAGAAAGTGTTAAAGGAATCATCTCCACCTCCAATAGTTTTATCACTGGGCATTTGACCATCAGGCTGGATCCCATGTTCAAGACAATACAATTCCCAGCATGCATTGCCAATCTGAACACCGGCCTGCCCAACATGGATAGATATGCATTCACGCTGCAAGTGAAGAACAGAACAATGATAACATGCGATATAGAGCTACCCATCTTCTAGATTTCACCCTCATGATAACTAGCTACCTGTAGGTTATATTGCCTTTATCTTTCTCCATTGCAGTACTCTCTGGTTGCTTGAGTGACAAACTGATCCACTTTGCTGCTAGCAGACTCTACTCACCTCAGTTGATCTAAATTGTGATGTTGAGAATGTTGGAGGATCTTAGTGACTACATGGTGACTATGAACAACGCACAGAATGAACGGCAGTGTCACCATCCCTTACCATGCTGCGTGTATATTCTATTTTTAATGTTCTGCCTAGTCTCTTTTTCACATTTGTTTGGTTTTTGAAGCCTTCTTTATATAATAATCCCAAGTTTCCTTCATTTGCTGTCAGTCACATACTGGGTAATGCTGCAAGAATCCTTCCTGCACAAGACCTCAAAGTATGTTTCCTTTACAATGAACACAGAGATAGCTGGTGCCTGGCAATCCATACATCCTTGGGTTCATCTCCTAAACCACCTGTGTAAGGAAGTTCGGCACACGTTTAATCTCTCAAAATTTTGTCATACATCTGAGAGTGAAATAAACTAACTAAACTGTAATGCCAGCTCACTATTACAGTGTACATAGGAAAAAGCAGAGGTGGACAAGAAAAAGCAGGGTTTCTGTACTCCTCTTTATAGTTTCATCAAAACTTGTATCCTTGACTACGCAGAATCACAGAATCGCAAACCTCACAGCCTTTCCAGACCTCACGAGGCCTCAGGACGGCAGAGCAGAGAGGGACAATCCCCTCCCTGCCCCGCTGGCCCCTGCCTACAGGTTTTATTTCTCACCACCGCGATCCTGTCACTAGTCTTTTGCTAGTGAGGCTGACTCCGCCTTTGTATGCTCGGGGGGCACCCAGCTCCCAAACGCCTCCGCACCGCTTGGGCACCTCGGAGCCTGAGGTGGCACCGGGCACCGCCCCTTCACCTCACGGCGCCACGTGATTGGCCGCCGGCCGCAACCCTCCCCTCATAATTGGCTGCCCGCGGGCCTTGAGCGCTGCAAGAAATGGCGGCGCGAAGCGCTCGGCTGCTGTCTGCGCTTTGCGCCGCCTCCCACCCATCGCCTGCTCTCTGCCGCTACGGACTGGGGCAGGCCGCTGTAAACCGTCTTTTGTTGCTTTTCCATGTGCCCTGTCCCAACAGCTTTTACGCTTCGCCCTCCTTTAACTCTCACACTCGGTTCCCTCCTCGCCCTGACCCCGCTGTCGCCGCAGGGCTGTCCGCGAGCTGTGCCGCGGCACATGCACTCCAGCTCCCCGCGTCCGCCCCGGCTCCCGGACTCCCCCGTCCCCGACCGCGGGACCCTGCTCCCACCATGGCGCTTCCTCAGGAGCTTCGACCAGACTGCACTGCACTGCACTGCACTGCACGGCACCGCACCTCTCCCCCGCCGAACGGCCGCAACTGCCGCCGAGCACCTGCCCGCAGACCGGAGCCTTCGCGCGCTGGCTCGCCATTGGCTGTTACCGGGCCGTCCGGAGGCGAATGGAGACCGCTGATTGGTCGCGCGCCGTTCCCTCAACACGGCGCTCCCCGGGGGCGGAGCTAAGCCGGGAGCGCGGGGCCGAGGCGCGGCGGGACGCGGCTCTGCGGAGAGGCGGCCTCGGGGCGGTTTTCCGGGGCTGCTGGCGGTGGTTCGGTTCTGTTTCTCTGCGAAATGCAAGCTGTGGTTCTGGTTGAAAATAGAAATTTTCAGAAGGGATTTCAAAACTCAATGGTTTTGTTTTGTTTGAACATTGAGAAGTAGAGAAGCTGCTGTGAGACTTGAGTTGTTCCGGTGCAGGTCTTATGTAACTTCTACGTGAGGTTTTCCATAATTTGCGATCATTTGCACTTAAAGCTGCATCTGAGGGGGAAAAAAAAAATGGAGGTTAAGGCCTGGTTCCTGCTATTTTTCCCTCTTTTTTAAAACAATATTTTTTCCGCAGATCTCTGTGTAAGTAGTTGTGTTCTGACTGAACGGATTCTTCCCAGCTGTACTCAGGAACCCAGCAATGGGATTTTTACAGTTTTAAATGTGTTAGGTGTACAGAACGGAATCTTCAGCAATCTCTTTGCCAGGCCCATGTTCTTTGAGAGATCACGAACTCAGCCAGGGCATAGTCGCTGCAGCCCCAGCTGCTTCCAATCTTAATGCCTTTAATGATCTCCTCCACACTGGTGAACACCAGGTCTGGTGACGCTTCACCTCTGGTTGGTCTGTCCCAGACCTGAAACAGAAAGCTATCATCGATGAACTCCAGGAGTCTCTGGGATCTCTTGCAGCTCACCTGGTGGTTTTCCCAGCAGGTATACCGGTGGTTGAAATCTCCCGTCAGGATGAGAGCTTGTGAGCACGATGTCTCTTGCAGCTGAAGCAAGAAGGCCTCGTCAGCAGGCTCCCCTTGATCAGGTGGCCTGTAGTAGACCCCTCCCACCAGCTGTCCCCTACGGGTCCCGTCCCTAGTTCTAACCCACAGGCTCTCAACCGTTTCCTGGCTGTTTCTCAGAGGGAGCTCCTCGCAGTCTATCCGCTCTTTAACATAGAGGGCAACCCCCCCACCCTTCCTGCCTTGCCTATCCCTTCTAAAAAGCCGATACCCCCCAGTGGTGGTGTTCCAGTTATGCGAGTCATCGCACCATGCTTCTGTGATAGCAACAAGATCGTAGTTTTCCAAGTGCATCACCGTTTCCAACTCCTGCTTATTTCCCACGCTGCGTGCACTGGTATAAAGGCACTTCAGCTGGGCTTTCTGAAGCATCACCGTGCTGGAGGAGCCCTCCCTCAAACCTCTGGGATGCCGTTTTCCCCCACTGCTTCCTAAAGGGATGCAGGAAGATTTTTGGATGGGGGTTGGCAGCGTTACCTCCTCTGGGGAATCCTCACAAGATCCTATGGGACAGTTCAGAGGTTTTTCCTCAAAATCTCTTAGAGCAACAGCATCCCCCAGCCCTTCTCTGTCCCACTGAGCTCCACTCTCCTCCCCCACCGAATCTAGTTTAAAGTCCCAAACTACTCACTCAACCCTAGCAAGCCTCGTTTTATCCCCTTCCCCCTTCATAGCTAGTTTAAAGCCCTCTCAATGAGCCCTGTCAGCTTCTGAGCTAGGATGCGTTTTCCTCTTAGGGCAGGGGAGACCTGTCTGCAGCCACCAGGCCAGGTGCCAAGTAAACCACAAAATTCCTGCGATGGCACCAGCCTCTTAGCCACATATTCATCATTTGGGTTTTCCTAATCTGCTCAGTATCTCTCACTACCACAGACATTTAATTAACTGTGTATTAAATATTTCTGAAAATAATTTGCAGCTAGATAAATGTATTCTGATTTTTTTTTATACCATTTAAATCCTTTGGATAGAAGTACTGTGAAAGTAAATAATGTGAATGGAGACCAGGTAGGCTCTGAGTGCCACATCTACATGTTTCTTGATTTTCTATGGTCTGGATATGCTAGCTTCTGTCTCACTCCAATTATCAGAGTGAGAGGTGATGCTTTGATATACCCGGAGTGAGATTAGGACACAAACGAGGTCAAATGTTGTCTGACCAGTTTATTGCAAATTCTAATTGGTTAGGGTGATGGGGAACGGAAGGTGGGCTACAGTAAAAAGATAGAAAATAAAAGCAAGGGTTCTGTATAAGGAACAGAGAATAGTCACCACAGTGGAACCGGTGATGGTCAGTCGGTCCAAAGTCTTCAAGTCAACGGGAGGAAGAAGATGAAGAAGCAACAATGACGAGAACAACTCCAACAACAGCAGCAACGATGACAACAACTCCAACAACAACTTTCTTTGTTTAGAGAGGTCTTTTGTACTCCTTTTTCTGCCAGCGTAGCATTCCTGGGTGCCTAAGTAAGCGGCAGGTGTGGCACCCTTGCTCACCAGTACACAAGCATATCTCCCTTTTTGGAGGGCTCCTGGAAGGGGGTGACCGTCGAAAAGCTGCTTGGCCTTGGCAGAAGCGGTTTTCTCCTTGGTCATATCTTTTGTTGCCCCTGGTAACCACAGGTAGGCAGAGGTGGGTGCAGTTCTTCAGGCAGTGTCCGTTCACCTTCATGCAAACTTTGAGACAAAGAGTTCTAACAGCAAGCTTAGAGACAAAAAGGTTTTGAGACAAAAAGTTGAGAAACAGTTTCTCACAGCTTCCTAATGCCTCCAACATGGATATGGGAGAAGGGTGTATTTTCTCTATATGCACTGCTTAGAGAAAAGCTAAAGTGTCTGTGCTCAAGGAAGATTTATGGAGAAGATGTGATTCTTGAGCATGACCAGACTCTCAACTTCACAGTTAGCAAAGCAGACAACCTACAGTGTAGTCAACAAGAGGAAAAGAATCCTCAGCTGCGCTAGTACCTGCACTTCTCCATTCTTTCCAAATATTCCCAATTTTTTATCCATCTAATACTCCATCCATCAAATCCATATCTTGGAGGTGGAGGTCTTATTTGAGTTCCTGCCCAGGTGGCCTTGGATATTAAAGAAATCTCTCTCTCTCTCTCTCTCTCTCTCTCTCT